>OY744506.1:5149984-5327816 GCA_963556185.1 Pseudopediastrum boryanum
CTTCTGCATGAAAGCGACACTCGTTTTCGACACGCTGGCTGCTTCCGTCCAGTTTTGCTGAGTTCGAGTCTGTGCACGGCACGAGCATGGCAAAGCAGCAGCACTGGGGTGCCGTAGAGTCTATAGGAGAGAACGCATGCAGGGGTCATGAACCCATGGTATGCCAGCATTGTTTCATAGCGTGGCAGCCTGTCAAAGTTGGGCCCTCGAGTTTGCCAGGGCGCAGCTGCTTTTGAAACTCCTTCAAATCTCACCCGAGGAAGCACTAGCCCGCGAGAGTAGCATACGTAAATTCAAGTTTCTCGCTCCACAAGCATCCATTTGAGCTGGGAGAGGGCTTGTAAGCTTTGTTTAATTCCATTCTACAATGTGCTTGAAGCAAACAAGCTGCTAGGGTACTTTCTCGGCACGTCTTTTTGTACCGGAGTGATCTGGTCAAACTTGACTGTGTTGACTTGCCGCCACCTGTGAGCCCTGTCACCCTTTGCTTGCAGATTTGGATAACACATGGCTAGGCCTAACTGTACACCTGCTTGCTCATTAATTAATTATTGTTTAGAGCACACACTGGCTGATCACAATCTGAGCAGGATTTCGCCAAAGTGTGCTGCTTTCTGTGTTTTGGCTTTAGCTGCAGAATCATGCTCAAGGAGCCCGTCCGCATTCTTGCAGCTGCAGCATGGGCTTCTGGGGGCTACAACAAGGCCTTGGCTCTGGAGAGGTTTCAGGAAATGATGCAGAAAGCAGGACTGCCTATGCCAAAGTGCCCCGAGAAGGCAATTAAGCGGTGGGGCGAGCAGTTAAAAAAGCAGCAGAACGTAAGGGGGGGCCAGCACAGGTCTGGCAGAAAGCCCAAACTCAGCTCAGAACAGGTCAATCAGCTCATCAAGCAGCTCCTAGGGTGGAGGGAAGCTGGTCTTACTGCTCCTTATGCCAGCATAGCGCGGTTCTGTGTGGACAACCCCATAGCAAAGCAAATCAAGGCTGCATCAGGGGCAGGGACAAAGACTGTCTATAGACAGCTGAAAGCAGAGATCCCTAGCCTGGGACATGCTAAGCTAACAGTTAAGACCCAGCTGACGCAGGATCAGAAGAACGCCCGCATAGCAGCATGCCGGCGGCTAGAGCGTAAGCCTTGAAGGGACCTAGAATGGGTGGTATGGGTGGATGCAAAGACCTTGTACGTCAACTTAAAGCATCGGCACGGTTGGATAGACAGGGCCAGTGCCACCCCAGAGGATCATGTACTACAGCACCGCCTGGCAGGCAGGATAACAAGCTCAACTGTGCAAATCCGGTACTATGCAGCCGTCAATGCCAAGGTTGGACAGGTTACCCTCCACTTCATTACAGGCACTACAGGCATGTCTGCCCAGAGGGATGGAAAAAACTACAAGGTGAGGGCCTAGCAGTCCACAGTTATTAACCTGGGACTGCCACCATACTTTACTTCATAGGCAACATCTAAAATGGCTCTTTTGGCTTTTGCCATCCACTTGTCTTGCCCAGGGGTGATGCGAATGAGCCACCAACCCTCTGCAATTGCAGCAGCATCAACAGCAGCATCTTTGGCAGACCTCCCTTGCACTGACTCCCCATGATAAGACTTCCCTGTGTGCTGCTGACCATCCAGCTCTATCAGCACCTTCCCCAAACCCACAAGCAACACATCCACTGCATGTCGCCTTAGACTGTTTTTTTGGGCTGTGCACCCCAATGCCAGCCCTTCTAACAAGTGACATTCTACAGCGTACAATCCCAGGAATGCCAGATCCTCTAGTATCTTATACAGCAGGGCCTCAAAATTGCTGCGCCTGTGCCACAGCTCTGCACAAACCCTGCAGTCCCTGGTTCTGGCATGCCTTGTGATGCTCTGCACCTGCTTGCATAAGACATGCCTAGGGTTTAGGCACAGGCTCCTCCACAGGCACAGCACCCTGCTGTATTTAGTAAGCTGGGTAAGGGGTACACCCTCTGGCATCACTGTTCTGATGAAACCTGTTCTGGTATGTTCATCATGCTGACCTCTTTTCCTCCCTGCTTTTTTTGCTGCTGCTGCTATGCATTTTGTGATACCTGCAGACCAAAGAAGGGAAGGAAGCAGTGGGTCTAACCTCCATGGAGTTTGAGGATGTCATGGAGCAGATCAGGCAAGATGCAGAGGCCAAATTGGCACCATTCTTGAAGGCAGAAGGCATGGACTGTGGTGACATTCTGTACAGTTGGGACAACGATAGGATTCATGTGGGTGCTGATCTAGCTACTGTGGGTATTGCAGATGACATGAGGCTAGAGCTGCCTGAGTGCAGCTCAGACATGCACAAAGTCATTGAGCATGTGCATGGTAACATCCAGCGTGAGTTTGATGAGTGGTTGTGGGGCTATACCACTGGCAAGCCAACAGTGGACGAGTGCAAGGACAAGGTGCTTGAGATCTTTGATCATGTGGTGTCTTCTGACTCAGTCAAAAGGGATGTGTACAGCTTACACAGGACATATAGGGCAATAATAAATGCCAATGGGGGTTATGTAGCTAAGAATGTCAGGTGAAGGGCATGGCGGGGTCAGGTTTTGGGTCAAAACTGGGCATGGCAGGCAGATGAGCACGAAGGGGCAGAAATAAATTTTGGATGTATGTGTTTGGACATAAAGATGGAACAGGACGGGCCCTATGTACTGGATCTGGGTGCCTGTCCTGTTCCAGGGTTTTTTGGATGGTATAAACCCTGTGTAACTGGATGTGACTCAGCATTGCAGTGACTCTTGAGTCACTGGTGAGCAGGGCAGCCCGCTGTACAGCTTAAGGCCGCTTGGAATGCTTCGAAAGCCTACAGGGCGGTGCATGGGCTTCTTAAGAGCCTAAACTTTGCAGCGATTATATGCCAGTGCTATTACACGCGGACCTCACCTGGGTTTGTCGTCTCCATCCCTCCTCTTGCGATTCGCGAACAGCGCTGGCAGGGAACGAGCCTTTTGCACCGCTGATGCAAGACACCGTATCATAAGGCTACCCTGTAACAGCAGCAACACAGCATCGCTGGGTTTCACTAGCAGCAAGGCTGTGAAGACCCCGACTTGCGGTAGGTCCAGTGACCATCTCAGCAGGAGAAGCGTCCGTGCCAATCTCTTGGTACATGCAGTAGACCCCAGACCGGCCAAAGCAGGAGATGCATATGCACATGCTCTACCTGTGCATAAGCAGTCAGTGAGAATCTCTTCGTTGCTGAATGGCTTGCAGCTATTAACCTTGCTAATTGCGCTACCACGGCCAGAAGTAGCCGTTGCGTTTGCCACAGCATGGCGCATTCACATCAGCGATGCTGCTTTGTGTAGACAAGAACCTAACATACAATGCTTGCTGGATTGGACTTTCATTAAGTCCTCGTTTGCTTGCTGTGCAGGAGGCAACAAGCCCGGCCCTACTGGCTGATTCTCGGCCGGCGCGCCATCACTCCGGTGCAAAAAGACGTTCCTAAGGTAATTGACTATGCATTCTGCGCACGCCTGATAAAGATCCCAGGCAGCACGGGACTGAGATAGGGCATAACAAGTATCGCCAAGTGCAGCAGGTCTCAGCGGCACTTGGCCTCTGCTTATGAACACGCAGCTGCTTTCTTACTTGGGACTTAGCAGTCTTCGCAGCAGCAGTAGGGCACTAGGACAGGTTGCACCTCGATCCCCACACAGTGGACGCAACAGCAAACCAGGCAGCCACCCGCCAGGGGTTGGTAGTGGACCCCTCTACGCCCGTATCCTTGCCAGCACAAAGCCTTAAAGCTTTTGCTACGTAGACAGCTTCTGCATGAAAGCGACACTCGTTTTCGACACGCTGGCTGCTTCCGTCCAGTTTTGCTGAGTTCGAGTCTGTGCACGGCACGAGCATGGCAAAGCAGCAGCACTGGGGTGCCGTAGAGTCTATAGGAGAGAACGCATGCAGGGGTCATGAACCCATGGTATGCCAGCATTGTTTCATAGCGTGGCAGCCTGTCAAAGTTGGGCCCTCGAGTTTGCCAGGGCGCAGCTGCTTTTGAAACTCCTTCAAATCTCACCCGAGGAAGCACTAGCCCGCGAGAGTAGCATACGTAAATTCAAGTTTCTCGCTCCACAAGCATCCATTTGAGCTGGGAGAGGGCTTGTAAGCTTTGTTTAATTCCATTCTACAATGTGCTTGAAGCAAACAAGCTGCTAGGGTACTTTCTCGGCACGTCTTTTTGTACCGGAGTGATCTGGTCAAACTTGACTGTGTTGACTTGCCGCCACCTGTGAGCCCTGTCACCCTTTGCTTGCAGATTTGGATAACACATGGCTAGGCCTAACTGTACACCTGCTTGCTCATTAATTAATTATTGTTTAGAGCACACACTGGCTGATCACAATCTGAGCAGGATTTCGCCAAAGTGTGCTGCTTTCTGTGTTTTGGCTTTAGCTGCAGAATCATGCTCAAGGAGCCCGTCCGCATTCTTGCAGCTGCAGCATGGGCTTCTGGGGGCTACAACAAGGCCTTGGCTCTGGAGAGGTTTCAGGAAATGATGCAGAAAGCAGGACTGCCTATGCCAAAGTGCCCCGAGAAGGCAATTAAGCGGTGGGGCGAGCAGTTAAAAAAGCAGCAGAACGTAAGGGGGGGCCAGCACAGGTCTGGCAGAAAGCCCAAACTCAGCTCAGAACAGGTCAATCAGCTCATCAAGCAGCTCCTAGGGTGGAGGGAAGCTGGTCTTACTGCTCCTTATGCCAGCATAGCGCGGTTCTGTGTGGACAACCCCATAGCAAAGCAAATCAAGGCTGCATCAGGGGCAGGGACAAAGACTGTCTATAGACAGCTGAAAGCAGAGATCCCTAGCCTGGGACATGCTAAGCTAACAGTTAAGACCCAGCTGACGCAGGATCAGAAGAACGCCCGCATAGCAGCATGCCGGCGGCTAGAGCGTAAGCCTTGAAGGGACCTAGAATGGGTGGTATGGGTGGATGCAAAGACCTTGTACGTCAACTTAAAGCATCGGCACGGTTGGATAGACAGGGCCAGTGCCACCCCAGAGGATCATGTACTACAGCACCGCCTGGCAGGCAGGATAACAAGCTCAACTGTGCAAATCCGGTACTATGCAGCCGTCAATGCCAAGGTTGGACAGGTTACCCTCCACTTCATTACAGGCACTACAGGCATGTCTGCCCAGAGGGATGGAAAAAACTACAAGGTGAGGGCCTAGCAGTCCACAGTTATTAACCTGGGACTGCCACCATACTTTACTTCATAGGCAACATCTAAAATGGCTCTTTTGGCTTTTGCCATCCACTTGTCTTGCCCAGGGGTGATGCGAATGAGCCACCAACCCTCTGCAATTGCAGCAGCATCAACAGCAGCATCTTTGGCAGACCTCCCTTGCACTGACTCCCCATGATAAGACTTCCCTGTGTGCTGCTGACCATCCAGCTCTATCAGCACCTTCCCCAAACCCACAAGCAACACATCCACTGCATGTCGCCTTAGACTGTTTTTTTGGGCTGTGCACCCCAATGCCAGCCCTTCTAACAAGTGACATTCTACAGCGTACAATCCCAGGAATGCCAGATCCTCTAGTATCTTATACAGCAGGGCCTCAAAATTGCTGCGCCTGTGCCACAGCTCTGCACAAACCCTGCAGTCCCTGGTTCTGGCATGCCTTGTGATGCTCTGCACCTGCTTGCATAAGACATGCCTAGGGTTTAGGCACAGGCTCCTCCACAGGCACAGCACCCTGCTGTATTTAGTAAGCTGGGTAAGGGGTACACCCTCTGGCATCACTGTTCTGATGAAACCTGTTCTGGTATGTTCATCATGCTGACCTCTTTTCCTCCCTGCTTTTTTTGCTGCTGCTGCTATGCATTTTGTGATACCTGCAGACCAAAGAAGGGAAGGAAGCAGTGGGTCTAACCTCCATGGAGTTTGAGGATGTCATGGAGCAGATCAGGCAAGATGCAGAGGCCAAATTGGCACCATTCTTGAAGGCAGAAGGCATGGACTGTGGTGACATTCTGTACAGTTGGGACAACGATAGGATTCATGTGGGTGCTGATCTAGCTACTGTGGGTATTGCAGATGACATGAGGCTAGAGCTGCCTGAGTGCAGCTCAGACATGCACAAAGTCATTGAGCATGTGCATGGTAACATCCAGCGTGAGTTTGATGAGTGGTTGTGGGGCTATACCACTGGCAAGCCAACAGTGGACGAGTGCAAGGACAAGGTGCTTGAGATCTTTGATCATGTGGTGTCTTCTGACTCAGTCAAAAGGGATGTGTACAGCTTACACAGGACATATAGGGCAATAATAAATGCCAATGGGGGTTATGTAGCTAAGAATGTCAGGTGAAGGGCATGGCGGGGTCAGGTTTTGGGTCAAAACTGGGCATGGCAGGCAGATGAGCACGAAGGGGCAGAAATAAATTTTGGATGTATGTGTTTGGACATAAAGATGGAACAGGACGGGCCCTATGTACTGGATCTGGGTGCCTGTCCTGTTCCAGGGTTTTTTGGATGGTATAAACCCTGTGTAACTGGATGTGACTCAGCATTGCAGTGACTCTTGAGTCACTGGTGAGCAGGGCAGCCCGCTGTACAGCTTAAGGCCGCTTGGAATGCTTCGAAAGCCTACAGGGCGGTGCATGGGCTTCTTAAGAGCCTAAACTTTGCAGCGATTATATGCCAGTGCTATTACACGCGGACCTCACCTGGGTTTGTCGTCTCCATCCCTCCTCTTGCGATTCGCGAACAGCGCTGGCAGGGAACGAGCCTTTTGCACCGCTGATGCAAGACACCGTATCATAAGGCTACCCTGTAACAGCAGCAACACAGCATCGCTGGGTTTCACTAGCAGCAAGGCTGTGAAGACCCCGACTTGCGGTAGGTCCAGTGACCATCTCAGCAGGAGAAGCGTCCGTGCCAATCTCTTGGTACATGCAGTAGACCCCAGACCGGCCAAAGCAGGAGATGCATATGCACATGCTCTACCTGTGCATAAGCAGTCAGTGAGAATCTCTTCGTTGCTGAATGGCTTGCAGCTATTAACCTTGCTAATTGCGCTACCACGGCCAGAAGTAGCCGTTGCGTTTGCCACAGCATGGCGCATTCACATCAGCGATGCTGCTTTGTGTAGACAAGAACCTAACATACAATGCTTGCTGGATTGGACTTTCATTAAGTCCTCGTTTGCTTGCTGTGCAGGAGGCAACAAGCCCGGCCCTACTGGCTGATTCTCGGCCGGCGCGCCATCACTCCGGTGCAAAAAGACGTTCCTAAGGTAATTGACTATGCATTCTGCGCACGCCTGATAAAGATCCCAGGCAGCACGGGACTGAGATAGGGCATAACAAGTATCGCCAAGTGCAGCAGGTCTCAGCGGCACTTGGCCTCTGCTTATGAACACGCAGCTGCTTTCTTACTTGGGACTTAGCAGTCTTCGCAGCAGCAGTAGGGCACTAGGACAGGTTGCACCTCGATCCCCACACAGTGGACGCAACAGCAAACCAGGCAGCCACCCGCCAGGGGTTGGTAGTGGACCCCTCTACGCCCGTATCCTTGCCAGCACAAAGCCTTAAAGCTTTTGCTACGTAGACAGCTTCTGCATGAAAGCGACACTCGTTTTCGACACGCTGGCTGCTTCCGTCCAGTTTTGCTGAGTTCGAGTCTGTGCACGGCACGAGCATGGCAAAGCAGCAGCACTGGGGTGCCGTAGAGTCTATAGGAGAGAACGCATGCAGGGGTCATGAACCCATGGTATGCCAGCATTGTTTCATAGCGTGGCAGCCTGTCAAAGTTGGGCCCTCGAGTTTGCCAGGGCGCAGCTGCTTTTGAAACTCCTTCAAATCTCACCCGAGGAAGCACTAGCCCGCGAGAGTAGCATACGTAAATTCAAGTTTCTCGCTCCACAAGCATCCATTTGAGCTGGGAGAGGGCTTGTAAGCTTTGTTTAATTCCATTCTACAATGTGCTTGAAGCAAACAAGCTGCTAGGGTACTTTCTCGGCACGTCTTTTTGTACCGGAGTGATCTGGTCAAACTTGACTGTGTTGACTTGCCGCCACCTGTGAGCCCTGTCACCCTTTGCTTGCAGATTTGGATAACACATGGCTAGGCCTAACTGTACACCTGCTTGCTCATTAATTAATTATTGTTTAGAGCACACACTGGCTGATCACAATCTGAGCAGGATTTCGCCAAAGTGTGCTGCTTTCTGTGTTTTGGCTTTAGCTGCAGAATCATGCTCAAGGAGCCCGTCCGCATTCTTGCAGCTGCAGCATGGGCTTCTGGGGGCTACAACAAGGCCTTGGCTCTGGAGAGGTTTCAGGAAATGATGCAGAAAGCAGGACTGCCTATGCCAAAGTGCCCCGAGAAGGCAATTAAGCGGTGGGGCGAGCAGTTAAAAAAGCAGCAGAACGTAAGGGGGGGCCAGCACAGGTCTGGCAGAAAGCCCAAACTCAGCTCAGAACAGGTCAATCAGCTCATCAAGCAGCTCCTAGGGTGGAGGGAAGCTGGTCTTACTGCTCCTTATGCCAGCATAGCGCGGTTCTGTGTGGACAACCCCATAGCAAAGCAAATCAAGGCTGCATCAGGGGCAGGGACAAAGACTGTCTATAGACAGCTGAAAGCAGAGATCCCTAGCCTGGGACATGCTAAGCTAACAGTTAAGACCCAGCTGACGCAGGATCAGAAGAACGCCCGCATAGCAGCATGCCGGCGGCTAGAGCGTAAGCCTTGAAGGGACCTAGAATGGGTGGTATGGGTGGATGCAAAGACCTTGTACGTCAACTTAAAGCATCGGCACGGTTGGATAGACAGGGCCAGTGCCACCCCAGAGGATCATGTACTACAGCACCGCCTGGCAGGCAGGATAACAAGCTCAACTGTGCAAATCCGGTACTATGCAGCCGTCAATGCCAAGGTTGGACAGGTTACCCTCCACTTCATTACAGGCACTACAGGCATGTCTGCCCAGAGGGATGGAAAAAACTACAAGGTGAGGGCCTAGCAGTCCACAGTTATTAACCTGGGACTGCCACCATACTTTACTTCATAGGCAACATCTAAAATGGCTCTTTTGGCTTTTGCCATCCACTTGTCTTGCCCAGGGGTGATGCGAATGAGCCACCAACCCTCTGCAATTGCAGCAGCATCAACAGCAGCATCTTTGGCAGACCTCCCTTGCACTGACTCCCCATGATAAGACTTCCCTGTGTGCTGCTGACCATCCAGCTCTATCAGCACCTTCCCCAAACCCACAAGCAACACATCCACTGCATGTCGCCTTAGACTGTTTTTTTGGGCTGTGCACCCCAATGCCAGCCCTTCTAACAAGTGACATTCTACAGCGTACAATCCCAGGAATGCCAGATCCTCTAGTATCTTATACAGCAGGGCCTCAAAATTGCTGCGCCTGTGCCACAGCTCTGCACAAACCCTGCAGTCCCTGGTTCTGGCATGCCTTGTGATGCTCTGCACCTGCTTGCATAAGACATGCCTAGGGTTTAGGCACAGGCTCCTCCACAGGCACAGCACCCTGCTGTATTTAGTAAGCTGGGTAAGGGGTACACCCTCTGGCATCACTGTTCTGATGAAACCTGTTCTGGTATGTTCATCATGCTGACCTCTTTTCCTCCCTGCTTTTTTTGCTGCTGCTGCTATGCATTTTGTGATACCTGCAGACCAAAGAAGGGAAGGAAGCAGTGGGTCTAACCTCCATGGAGTTTGAGGATGTCATGGAGCAGATCAGGCAAGATGCAGAGGCCAAATTGGCACCATTCTTGAAGGCAGAAGGCATGGACTGTGGTGACATTCTGTACAGTTGGGACAACGATAGGATTCATGTGGGTGCTGATCTAGCTACTGTGGGTATTGCAGATGACATGAGGCTAGAGCTGCCTGAGTGCAGCTCAGACATGCACAAAGTCATTGAGCATGTGCATGGTAACATCCAGCGTGAGTTTGATGAGTGGTTGTGGGGCTATACCACTGGCAAGCCAACAGTGGACGAGTGCAAGGACAAGGTGCTTGAGATCTTTGATCATGTGGTGTCTTCTGACTCAGTCAAAAGGGATGTGTACAGCTTACACAGGACATATAGGGCAATAATAAATGCCAATGGGGGTTATGTAGCTAAGAATGTCAGGTGAAGGGCATGGCGGGGTCAGGTTTTGGGTCAAAACTGGGCATGGCAGGCAGATGAGCACGAAGGGGCAGAAATAAATTTTGGATGTATGTGTTTGGACATAAAGATGGAACAGGACGGGCCCTATGTACTGGATCTGGGTGCCTGTCCTGTTCCAGGGTTTTTTGGATGGTATAAACCCTGTGTAACTGGATGTGACTCAGCATTGCAGTGACTCTTGAGTCACTGGTGAGCAGGGCAGCCCGCTGTACAGCTTAAGGCCGCTTGGAATGCTTCGAAAGCCTACAGGGCGGTGCATGGGCTTCTTAAGAGCCTAAACTTTGCAGCGATTATATGCCAGTGCTATTACACGCGGACCTCACCTGGGTTTGTCGTCTCCATCCCTCCTCTTGCGATTCGCGAACAGCGCTGGCAGGGAACGAGCCTTTTGCACCGCTGATGCAAGACACCGTATCATAAGGCTACCCTGTAACAGCAGCAACACAGCATCGCTGGGTTTCACTAGCAGCAAGGCTGTGAAGACCCCGACTTGCGGTAGGTCCAGTGACCATCTCAGCAGGAGAAGCGTCCGTGCCAATCTCTTGGTACATGCAGTAGACCCCAGACCGGCCAAAGCAGGAGATGCATATGCACATGCTCTACCTGTGCATAAGCAGTCAGTGAGAATCTCTTCGTTGCTGAATGGCTTGCAGCTATTAACCTTGCTAATTGCGCTACCACGGCCAGAAGTAGCCGTTGCGTTTGCCACAGCATGGCGCATTCACATCAGCGATGCTGCTTTGTGTAGACAAGAACCTAACATACAATGCTTGCTGGATTGGACTTTCATTAAGTCCTCGTTTGCTTGCTGTGCAGGAGGCAACAAGCCCGGCCCTACTGGCTGATTCTCGGCCGGCGCGCCATCACTCCGGTGCAAAAAGACGTTCCTAAGGTAATTGACTATGCATTCTGCGCACGCCTGATAAAGATCCCAGGCAGCACGGGACTGAGATAGGGCATAACAAGTATCGCCAAGTGCAGCAGGTCTCAGCGGCACTTGGCCTCTGCTTATGAACACGCAGCTGCTTTCTTACTTGGGACTTAGCAGTCTTCGCAGCAGCAGTAGGGCACTAGGACAGGTTGCACCTCGATCCCCACACAGTGGACGCAACAGCAAACCAGGCAGCCACCCGCCAGGGGTTGGTAGTGGACCCCTCTACGCCCGTATCCTTGCCAGCACAAAGCCTTAAAGCTTTTGCTACGTAGACAGCTTCTGCATGAAAGCGACACTCGTTTTCGACACGCTGGCTGCTTCCGTCCAGTTTTGCTGAGTTCGAGTCTGTGCACGGCACGAGCATGGCAAAGCAGCAGCACTGGGGTGCCGTAGAGTCTATAGGAGAGAACGCATGCAGGGGTCATGAACCCATGGTATGCCAGCATTGTTTCATAGCGTGGCAGCCTGTCAAAGTTGGGCCCTCGAGTTTGCCAGGGCGCAGCTGCTTTTGAAACTCCTTCAAATCTCACCCGAGGAAGCACTAGCCCGCGAGAGTAGCATACGTAAATTCAAGTTTCTCGCTCCACAAGCATCCATTTGAGCTGGGAGAGGGCTTGTAAGCTTTGTTTAATTCCATTCTACAATGTGCTTGAAGCAAACAAGCTGCTAGGGTACTTTCTCGGCACGTCTTTTTGTACCGGAGTGCAATGTTTGGGTCCCATTGGCTGCTGCTGGCACTGCAAAAACCTGGCCAGAAGAACATCTTCACATTGGTGAGGGGAATGGGGAGACTGCGTGACATAGGTCACTGCAGAGCTTTTGTGGCCATGGGGTGACTCCAACCAGAATATTAATATGTATGGAGAGCAGACGGTCAGAAAGGGAGATGGGGAGGTTTCCGCGGCATGGTGGGATCTCTGCTAGTATTGCATGCTGCGTGATTCAAGGTTCTCTTGGCACAGTTGAAGTAGCTAGGGAAGGATTTGCATGCAGCGGAATTGTATGCAGCTGAAGAAATGGATTTTTGAGAATTCATCAGAAAGTGTTGCCATCTGAGGAAGTAAAGAGAGCATGAGGCAAAGAGACTATTTGGCGGGGTACGGGCCTAGTGGCTGCATGTATATGAGATACATCACTGTACAGCTTTCAGGCCGTGCAGCACCCGCCACCCGACTCCAACCAGTTTGTTACTGTGTGCTGAGAGAGCCCGATACTGAGAGCTAAGGTGACGAGAGCGGCTGCATATAGTAGGGAATCATAGTAAGGTAACCCCTTGAGCCTCGTGTTGGCTCCGGGTTTTCTTCCTTCTTGTAACTTTCAAACTGCAGGTGCCCTCGGCATGACAGTGTTGGAAATTGGCTCATCAGCAATGGAGAAATTTGACAGCCGTGCTGGGTCCTTGGGCTTGCTTTAAATCCTAGGTTCCAGCCTTACCCTTATCCTTGTCCAAAATGTGACTCATCTCCATGCATTGTATTGGTAAGTATGTATTTGTGCTTGCTGCAGGTCCGGCCTAACACAGGAGACAGCTTGTTTGACATGGAGAGGCATGAGTTGGAGACTAAATACAGCAAGGTGCTCAACTCAGAGGCAGAGCTCAAGGCGGCAGCAGCAGCACTAGCAGCAGTAGGAGGCCCGAGTCCGACCAAGAGCAACGCCGGTACTGCTGCTGGTGGTGGTGGTGGTGGCCCGACTGAAACAAGCTCCTCCAAATTAGCCGCAGATGCTATTGAGCCCAACAATGCAGCAGCAGCAGCAGCAGCAGCAGCAGACAATGAGGAGGGACTAGGCGGTGGTCATAAAACCCCCGGCTGTGGTGCTTACAGTACAAAAGCAGCAGTAGGGGCAGGAGGAGAGAGAAGTACAGAGGAAGACGGAGCAGCAGCAGGGGGTGGGATAGGAGGAGGGGAAGGGATGAAGTACAGAGCAGGGAGAGGAGGAGGGGAAGGGGTGGAGGACAGATCAGCAGCACCAGCTTCAGACCAGGAGGTTGCTGCTCTAGGAGCTGCTTCTGCTGTGTGTGATGATGCTGATGAGGCAGCAGCGGCAGCAGCATCAGCACTACAGGTCATGGCGGACTGGGATGGACTGTACAGCAGCAGCTGGAAGTCGTGCATGCATGGGGCACAGTGCAATAACAAGGGAACATGCCAGGTGAACCGGGGGCTCCTGGGGTGCAGGTGGGGGTCAACTGTATGGTATAGATCGTGGGGGGTGGGGGTGGGGGTTTAAGGGTAGGACATACGGTAGATCATGGGGGATGGTGGTGGGAGTGGCCAAGTGCGGGACATAGATCGTGGGGGTGGGGATGGTGGTGGTCCCCGATCTTGCGCGTCATAAGGGGCAGATTGCATGAAGGCTCACTGCAGGACGGTGTCAACTTCTATGGTCTTGTTTCGCGTGCATGCCTCTCGCATGGGTAGGGCTGCTTTGTTTCGAGTGGAACATGTGAACTTTGGCATACAAGCTGCGGCTCAGGTTGCCCTGCAGTCTAGTCGTTCTATGTGAAGGTTATGCATATATTGGAGGTTGCAGCATGGATTTGCATATCAGTCTTTGCACCTGATGAAGGCCGAAAAGGCCGAAACCGGTAGTGTGACTGGTTGCGTGTAAATTCCCATGCGTTGAAGCTTCCGTCTGTGCGTAACTGTTACATCACCCCTAGGCAGACAACAGGGCAGTCACAACTACATCAGCTGCGGCTCAGGTGGCCCTGCAGTCTAGTCGTAACTGCTGCTACTGCAGACGCTTGCCCTGTTACTGTTCCTGCTGCTTTTATGGACAGCGGCTGTTGCTGTGCAAACATTGCTCTGCATGCGGCCCTTCCCATTCACCCAAAGATGAGATTCTAGTGATGCAACTGATGGCAAACCGAAACTCCTAATCCCATGCACATGGTGTGAGAACTCATTTTGTGAACGAAGAAGAAAAAGAATGGCTCTGGCCCATGTCCGTTTAGCTGCAATTCTGCTGCTCTTCCCTGCTTGCTTCTGCTCCAGGTGGGTAAGCGCGTGACAGAGGTCACCATCTTGTCAGGATCTGTAGTACGAGTCTGGGGCTTCCTGGAGGGGCTGCTGGAGAAGCGTGCTGCAGAACTAGCTAAAGCAGACCGTACCATGCGGGTAGTACGCGTAAAGATAGAGGGGGAAGAGAACCACTTGGTAGGGGTGCGCTACCCGGCACACTTGCTTCCCGAGGTGGTGGCGCTGCTGCAGTCGTCATTGGAATCTGTGAAGGCGGTGGTGGCTGGATCACGTGCAGCAGCAGCAGGAGGAGGTGGTGTGGGGAACTTCCCGCAGCAGCGGCTTGGGGCTAGTGGAGCGGCAGCAGCAGCAGCGGCGGCGGCAGTAGCGAGCTTGGCAGTTGCATCTGCTACTGCTGCTACTGGCGGTGTCAGTAGCATGGCAGTGGAGGGGGCAGCTGCTGCGGCGGCAGTTGGGGGATTGTTAGAGAGCAGTGGGTTGGGTGAACCGCCTTCGCCGGTGGATAAGAAATGCTTGGCTAAGGCTTTACGGCCGCCCAGGACCTTGCATCACTTCTTTAAGGGCTCGGGGGAAGGTGGTAGTGGTAAGGAAGGGTGTGGGGAGGGTAGTCAGGTGCCAGTGCCTGATGGATCTAACACCCCACCTCCCCTAAGTGCTAACGGTGTGAATGGTGGAGCAGCTTTCGGTGGGGGTGGTAGGGTGGTGGTTAAAACCAAGCAAGAGCAGGGGTTGGGTGAGGAGGGAGGGGTGTTAGGTAGAGGGAAGGGAGGTGAGCTGGGGGTTAAAAGGGATCGGGGTTGGTGGCAACAGCAGCAGCAGCAGCAGGAAGGGCAGGTAGGGAAAAGGTCAAGGCAGCAGCAGCAGACAGCAGGGACGCGTAAGCAGCAGCAGCAGCAGCAGGAGGAAGGGCGGGTTGGGAAGAGGGTGACGCAGCAGCAGGGGAGGTTAGCAGCAGCTGGGGTGAGGGAGGAGGGTGGGACCATTGTGGTGTTGGATAGTGATAGTGAGGGGGAGGGGGAAGTGAGGGATGCTACAGAGGTAGAGCAACAGAACCAGCAGGAGGAGGAGGAAGGGGAGCAGCAGCAGCAGCAGGGGCTAGGGGAGCAGGAGCAGCAGCAGGGGAAAGAGGAGCAGCATCGGCAGCAGCAGGATAGACAGGGGAAGGAGGATATTATGGAGGAAGGTGATGAGGATGAAGATCGGGATGGATTGGTTACTGGAGTTCAGCGGCAGCTGCAGCAGGAGGAGGAGGAAGAAGAGGAAGGGAGGGCAGGGAGCATAGAGCAGCAGCAGCAGGGTTGTATAGACCCAGGGCCCATGGAGGTGGATCCGGACGCTGAAGAGGCTGATGTGGGGTGCGCTGGACAGCAAGAGATGGAGGTTGTGGATAGTTTGGCTCATGAAACACCACCAGCAGCAGTAACAGGAGCAGCAGCGGCAGCAGTAGCAGCAACACCAGCAGCAGCAGCAGCACATGGCAGTGGTTGTGAAGAGATGATAGTGAAGCAGCAGCAGGGGGTAGATCCTGTAACAGTAACTAGCAGCCCACTACTCAATGGCACAGTCGAGAGCCAGCCACAGCAAGGGTCGCCTCAGCAGCAGTTGCAAGGGAAGCAGAGGCAAGCACAGCCGCAGCAGCAGAGGGCGCCATTGGTTCCGAAGGCATTGGGAGCTGGTATGAAGGGCAAGGTGGGAGGGAAAGCTGCTGCCGTGGCTGAGTTGCTGAACATGGGGTTTACGCAGCAGCAGGCTGAGAGGGCGCTGTGGGCTACGAAGGGGAATGTGCAGAGGGCGGTGGAGTGGTGTTTGTCTGGAATGTGACAGATCTTAGCTCATTTTAAGACAGTTGAGGCAAAACCAGGAGAGGAGAAGTAACAAGCCGGGGATATTGTAACCTCCTGTTTGCGTCATGACGTCAATGTGGGATGGCCCGGAGGTCTACGTGATAGATCTACTCGAGCTTTGTCAAAACCAGAGCTACTTTCTCCTATGCCGCTTGCTGAATATGATGCTAAGAGGTCATGCTAGACATTGAAATGAATGCAAAAAAATTGTGCAGTAGCACGGTTTACAGCCCCCCGCTGTGTTCTGCCGCTCTTCATTCTTGCGGCTCACCCATGTATGGCTGACTCAAGCGCGAAGACTTGAGAATCGTGAAAATCGGCACATGGTCCATCCTGTCAGCTATCGCCTGCAAGATATGTCAGACAGTACTGATCAGAAAAAATAGGCCCAGTGGATCCGGTCGTACGATAACTACCTGCTTATAGACGACTTGAGAGTTCAGAATCAGTAAAATGAACGTTGAACAGCAGTGGCTCTCTAGGGCTCGCTCGTACGTTTGCTAACATAGATGTCAAACTTATATTATATTATCTAGAGTAGGGTTGTACTACCTGTGTCTAAAATGTTTCCCGCCAGGACAGCTGATGCCGGGCTGGAAACCGGGTTGTCAAGCCCAACAACCGCAGCAACTATGTTTGATATAACTAACATGAAGGATATGAGACTTAAAATGTAAGTCTAGGTGAAGCGCTGCAACTATGCAGAGTTCCCCAAGCGCGGCTCGCCCATCAATTGATGCAGCCACTTCAGTCATCCTGTCACTTGCAGCAGGCCCAGGCCATGAAAGGCGGTATAACAACAGCTGTGCACATATCTGCATCAAAAATCAACATGGCACCAGCAATGGACTAGCAGCACTGCCAATGGGAAAGCAAGACAACTACAAAAGAGTGTAGTAGCAGCAGCCGCAGAAGGATGGTCTGGCCGTGCCCCAGTAACCCATTTTCATCAGAGTTTTGGTCCCCACAAATAAAGGCCATCTCCAGGCTTCAGCCCAGTTCGCCCTTTCTCCTGAAAATGAGGCAAGGGGGCATGTGCATGTTTCATACTTGCCAGGCTTCCCAGTATTAGCCGCTATACACCACGTGCTAGTGTTACATAGGTACAGTTCCACCCTCTACATGCTTTAACTCCCCTAGCCCTTTCAAGCAGTCACTGCAATTAGTGCGGCCTAACAAGGAATGGTCTGCATGGCACCTGCTGCTAGCACTACCTGGCACTAGTGCTATATGGAATGCATCGTAGTGACACCTTACTTGAACTAGTCATACTTCTCAGCATCAATCTCTCGCTTCCCACAAACGCCCACAAACTGGTTTTTCAACAGCGGGTGCTGCACGGCCCAAAAGCTGTCCAATTATCCTCTCATATATATAAAGTGTCTCCACACAGCACTCGAGGATGCAGCTTGCTGACTTGCGGCAGCGTGGCGCTCCTTATCACTTCTCCACTCTATGTTCTTGGGCTCATGGGGACAATGCCCAAACGCTTAATCACACTGGAACATTCCCTGCCCCTCACTCAGTCAACCATTGCCTTCCCATCAGTCCATCACCGCTTGGGCAGCATCTCCCCCCACCTCAGTACCCCTGCTAACACATCCACATCCCCACGCATCAACACAGCACGCAACCCATCATTTATCACAAACCGTCCAGCAGCATGCGGCAACCTCACATAGCCCTCTGCCTCCTCCTCCTGTTGCCCACGCTCCCCCTCCTGCACCTCCGCTCCCTGCTGGCCCTGCCGCCGCGGTGCCTCTGGCAGCTGCTTCCCCTTAACATGTACATCGCTATGCAGCTTCTCTAGTACTGCAAGTACTGCTCCCGTGTCTGCGCATCTTGGCTGCAGCATCTTCTGCAGCCAGCAGTTCAAGGTTTCCTCAGGCAGCCAAGGGCAGGAGAGGAGGGCAGCTGCAGTATCAGCTATAGCCTCTCGCCATGCTGGTGCTGCTGCTACTGGGATCTGCCAACTGGAGTGCCAGTGGAGGCGGGTCAAAGCATCTGACAGAATAGCAGCAGCACTACCAGCAGCAGCAGTAGAGGAAGGGACAGTACTGCCGCCATTGATGCCAACATCGAGAACACCAAAAGCAGGCCTGGAAGCAGCGGGACCAGCTGTTGAAGAACCTCGGCTCCGCTTCCTGCTGCTGCTGCTTCCGCTGTGCCTGCTGCTGCTTTCGGGGCCCCTGCTGCTGCTGCTCCTCCTGCTGTGCCTGCTGCTGCTTCCGGTGCGCCTGCTGCTGCTGCTCCCGCTCTGCCTGCTGCGGCTGCTGCTGCTTCCGGTGCACCTGCTGCTGCTGCTGCTTCCGCTGTGCCTGCTGCTGCTGCTGCTGCTGTGCCTGCTACTGCTGATGTCTTTGTCATGTCTGACCGTTGCTTATTTCCCATAGCTTCCCCAACGCTCAACCTCTCCATCCCCGCCATCACATCTCCTGCTCCTGCTGCTGCCGCGACCGCCCCTGCGGCAGCTACCGCTACTGCATCCTCTTCTGGTACTACCATTGCTGGCGCTGGTGCTGCTGGTGGTGGTGCTGCTGGTGGTGCTCGCGCTGCTGCTGCTGCTGGTGCTGCTGCTGTTGCTGTTGCCCGTACTGCTGGTGGTAGTGCTGCTGCTCGTGCTGCTGGTGGTGCTGGCGCTGCTGCTGCTGTTGGTGGTGCTGGCGCTGCTGCTGCTGCTGGTGGTGCTGCTGCTGTTGCCGCTGCCCTTGCTGCTGGTGGTAGTGCTGCTGCTCGTGCTGCTGGTGGTGCTGACACTGCTGGCACTACTGCTGTTGCTGCTGCTGTTGCTGGCCCCATCCACACTCCCCCTGCTTCCCGCACCCAAATCCGCCTAGAATACCCCAAGAGCTCCGAATCCCCCACACACAGCTCATCCAGCATGTAACCACATCCCACCCACCCATGATTCACTACCCTCTCCACCAACCACCTCACCACCTCCGGCAGCGCCAGTCTTACTGATATCTGCAGAACTGTACGCCACACCTCTATGATCAGATTAATATCACTGATGTGCTGCGGAGTGGCAAAGGAGAGCAGTTTCAGCAGCTGCTGTTGCATCCCCTTGCCCTTGCCGGCAGTGGTGGGTCCAAAGGCACGTATGAATAGCACAAGCAAGTTATGCCCCAACACGCTAAGACGCCTTGACAAAGCCTGCGCAGCTTGGAAACACAAGCGCTGCTGCTGCTCCCGCTGCTCCCGCTCCCGCCCGTGCTGCTCCCGCTGCGCCTGCATATAACGCACGGCCCAGCGCGCCTTCTGGTCCCATTCCTGCTGCTCTTCCTGCTTTTCCTTCTCCTTCTCTTGCTGATCTTCCCCCTCTCCCTTTTTCTCCTGCTGCTCCTGCTCCCGCTGCTCTTGCTCTTGCTCTTGCTGCTTCTCTTCTTTCTTCTCCTGCTGCTCCTGCTCCTGCTGCTCTTCTTTCTGCTTCTCCTCCTCCTTCATCTCCTGCTCTCGCTGCTCCTGCCTTTGCTTGCTTCTCTTGCTCCTGCTCATGCTGCTGCTCCTGCTCCCGCTGCTCCTGCTCTTGCTGTTTCTCTTTCTCCTTTTCCTGCCCCTGCTGCTTCTGCTGCTTCTCTTTCTCCTTCTCTCGCTCCTGCTGCTCTTGCTGCTTTTGCTGCTTCTGTTTTTCCTTCTCCTGCTGCTCCTGCCGATCCTGCTCCTGCTGCTTTTGCTGCTTCTCTTTCTCTACCTTCTCCTTAACCCCAGGCACCATCTCCCCCAACCACCGCCAAACCCTCGCCCCCCATATGCCCTCCCCTAAACCCCAAGCACACAGCTCCCCATAGCTTAAACCCTCGCATAGCCGCAGCCCCACCTCGTCCTGAAACTCGCGTCCTAACTCCCCACACATCTCCCATAACTCTTGGCACGCCGCCACATGGCCCACAGTAGCCGGAAAGCATGTGTCAACCAAGGGGTCCTTATCCCTGCGTCCAGCCATGCGATAATGGACCTGTGTCAAGGGCTTGGTGGCCAGCAAGGAGGGGCCTGGGCCATTCGGGATCTTCTTGGGGTTCTTAGTACTAAGATGCTCATGCCATTCCTCTTGGCAGCCTAGGAGGTGCTTGAAGGCAGATGCTAGCATAAGTGGACTGAAGCTGCCGAGGAAGGTGGCATGGGCGACCTGCCGCTGCTGCTGTCCCTGCTCCCGCTGCTGCTGCTGCTCCCCCTCCCGCTGCAGGTGCTGCTGCTGTTGCTGCTGCTGCTGCTGCTGCTGCTTCTGATCTTGCTGCTGCTTCTGGTCCTGCTGCTGCTCCAGTGCTTCTGCAGTCTGCAAGCGTAGTGCCTGTACCACGAGCCGTAGCGGTGCAGGCAGTACAGATGCTTGAGCAGCGGCAGTACACAGCAGTGCTGCCGGCAGGCGCTGCTCTGCTGGTGCTGATAATGCTGCTGCAAGTAGCTCAGCAAGTACGGGAGGGTGAGCAGCACGACAAGCTTTAGCATACACTGGTAAGAGGTACTTCAGCTGTAGCTGGTGGTTAGGGAGGGTGGTAAGGAGGTAGCGGACCATTGCTGCTGCTCCTGAGTCTGTTCTGGTTGCTGCCAGTGCGAGGTGGTGGTGGCGGAGGGGCAGGCGCTGGTCACGGGGAAACCAGCTGGTGGCGAGGGTGGGGATGTCACGGAGGCACTCGGGTGTGCCCAAGGAGATTATATGGTGTACGAGGTGCTTCCGTTGCCACTTGCAGAGTGGCCCGTTGCGTGCGAGGAGGGGGAGAATGAGGTGGGAGTGGCCAGAGCGTGAAGCTGCCATAGCTGCTGTTAGGAGGGTGTTATGAAACATGGCAGCACCGTGGATCCGAAGCCAGGGTTTGGTGCCATGGCGGAAGTAACTTTGGGTGAGGAGGTCGCGCAGAAGCGATTCGTGGTTGAACTGGGCGGCATAAGGGAGCAGGAGGTTCTCGGGATGGGGGCACAGCGTTGTAAGCGCTGCTATGGACTTCTCTGCTGCGAGCTGCTTACGGGCTTTGCTGGTTAAGCTTCGAGGGAGAGATCCAGGGAGGGAAGACGCCTTGCACCAGGCTGAGTATGCAAGCATCCACGCTACTAGTTGGGAATGGGACAAGCCATGGAGCTTGTGCCATGAGAGGGCGCAGTACTGCCACGGTCTGCATGGACGCTGCTGGTGCCAGGTGTGGAACCATTGGAAGTAGAAGGGGAGATCTGCTTTAGCTACGGCGCCATGAATCCCCTTGCACGTGGACAGGAGCGGCAAAGGATCGTGGATCAGCAGAGCTATGCGCCGCAAGGTGGGCAAGTCTAGCTGCTCCATCGTAAGCACCCTGACTCAGGCCAATAATAAGAGGCCCACTGCTATCAAAGCAATGCCATTGTTCTGTAACGTCTGTCCAACATTTGGCGTCACGGAGAAGGCATGCTGGGTGTGCAAGCTTGCAGCCGCTGTAATTGGACAAATTGACTACAAGCAAACTATGATCCACGTGTACTGCTAACGACTTTAAGATTACGCTTAAGGGGTCGAAAGCCCGATATTTGCTTTGTTTGGCCTGTCTTGGCGCCCCTGCACACTCGAGTGCGTCCGGTGCCATTGACGGGTGCCGACTCCAGGGCCTGCAGCCGATAATTGCTGGGTTTTGGTCATTCCATCTTCAGCCCACCGCATTCACTGCATTGCTAAGTTCATTCACGGTTCCTCCTCATGAATCTCACATCCGAGGACGGATGCCTGCTGCGACCCAGTCAATGTATCTCCATGGCTAAACCGGCCCTGGCTCATGAATACAGACGATACAGGAACTGGTGCCTCACTCAGGCAGGTCTTCCATAACATGACATGATGACGCTCGGCTTCTAACATATTTTCTCTACGCTGACGCTGGCAGTGTCATCAGCACCAGCTCTCTTCGGAACCCGCCCGCCTTGATGGCTAAGACCTGGGATCGCTATCCCAGACAGCAGACGCTAAATGAACCCAACCACCGACCAGACTCACTTCCGAACCCCAAAACCACGCTTCTCCTTCTTGACCCGTACTCGCTGGCGAGGAACATCATCATCTTCATCATCACTCCTATGCGGGACAAGAAAAACATTGCAGGCAACCAACAAAGCACCGACGTCTTAGGCAAATGAGTACAGTAGGACAAGGTGCAGCTCTATAAGTATGTATAGCCCAACACTTTCATGTGATTGGATGCATACAATAGCAGACATGTTCCAAACACCCCAGCCACCCAGCAGAATTTTGCATTGCAGCACCGACCAAAGCAAGAGCCAAAGCCCGCCAACTAATCGGAGTAATGGCCTGGCCGCTAGTTGCTATAAAGCTGTGAGGCCAGCAATGTTTCCAAAGCTGCGAGGCCAGCAATGTTTATTTTTTTTCCGTCAATGGAGGAAAACGATGTTATGGACGAACCATGCTGAGGTTGACAACAGAAAACTTACTTGGATGCTGCAGCAGCAATGGGTTTTTTCTTCCGGCCCTGCTTGTCCTCCTCTTCCTGACGGTTGTCCAGCCAGGTTTTAAGTGATAGGTAGGCAATCTGCAACCCAAACAGTTCATGGTACAGTCAGATAACCTTACCAACCAGTTGAAACAAGCTCACAGCCAGAAACAGTTGCAGGGTCAGCTGCGATGTTGTCGAATGAATATGTTGCAGCTGTGAAGCTTCATCTGCAAATGAATAACAACTGTGCATCTGCAACGACACATCTGGTGCCTTGGACAGCTTCTGCGGTGACACGGTTTACATATGTGCATGCTGGCCTATCTTGCCTAGTGGACGGCTTAAGAAGTGATGCAGCACAAGGATGCTACACGTCCTCTGACTGCCCCAACGATGTAAGGATATCCTGCAAACGCACTTAGCATGAAGTCCCCAAGAAAGCCCCGAAGCAAAGTCTGCAGACGCGTTGCTTACTGCCAGTGCCAACACTTTGCGCTGCTTAAAAGTCAAAGTCAGGATCGGTGACGACCTTCCAGCATTGCCCACTCACCCCACCAGTGACTACAACAAGAAGCAAGAATACTATTCCAGCAAGAATGCTGACCATCAAGCCAGAGGATCCTGTGTCCTGGTCATACAGGGCAGCAGCTGCTTGCTCTGCTGCATCGTCATAGTCTGCCCATGCTGCGTTTGGCAGCGCTAATGCCAGAAGTGGTGAGCTCAGTGGTAGCACCCACTTTTGGAGGGCTGCTGCACTGCTGGGTATCTGCTGCTGCTCGCTGCTGGCTCGGCATAGGCGCAAGGGATGTGCGATTCTCGGCGCTGGACATGATGGTGATAAGCGAGCGCGCTTGCTTAAGGCATGGGAGTTGCATCCTCGCAGCGGCTTCAACTGCTGTTGACTGAGTACAGACCGCATGTTGTTTGCCTCTGGCTGGGAGATTTCCTACTGAAAGCTGCCCCTGCACAGCGTGAACCGGCAAGCCGTCGGCCTTCAAGCGTGCCAAGCCCCACAGGGGCATGTGTTCACACAACAGTGATTAAGACGTTCGCGAGCGGGAGCGTCCGGCTGGAATGCGCGCAATTGCACCTCGATCTTGTGGTAGGTGTCTGACCCTCCAGCTGCCCGAGTGCCTTGGCACTACACAAGGCCCCCTCAGTGTCCCATCCTCCCCGCACAACGGCATCAAATCAGCCAACCAGTATGCTGTTCTATGCATCTATACCGATTCATTCAGCTGCGGAAAGCTCTCGCAGCGCCATCACTTTTCAATGACATGTGTATGTGTATTGTCCACTGCGGAAGGAAGAATACCCGGATTTCACCGGCAGTCCATCCCTTTCAGGAAGACCACTCAATTCCCTGTGGTACACAACTATGGGTAATTTACGTGGAATGTGAATACCCAGATTTCTTTACCGAACATGCCCCCAGCTGCCACCAGGGAAACATGCCCACAAATCTCGCCCGCATCGAGATTCGAACTGGCTACCTGAGGAATACGAAGTGATAATCGTACCCCTAAACTACTGGAGGCCAGCGGCCATGTACCGTATTGCTTGCCGGAAGTTTGTCACTCGTGGGATTCAAGCTATGTTCACACAGTTATTACAGTGGTATGGCTATACTGTCACGTACAATCAATTGCCTGGTTGAGCACGGGTCATGCCAAGAACCCTTGCACGCAGCTGTGTAGGCTGAGACGTACCGTGCGCAACCGCATTCTGTCGTGAGGCTGCCCAGTTATAGTGCGTGCTATCTATGCCAGGATCATCCTAGAGAGCAAGCTGGAGGTCTCGATGAAGTCAGTTCGCTAGCTGTCCTGCCTCATGCCGAACAGACCCTATACCTTCCGGTTGCTTCTACCTTGTCAAGCAGCAGACACACAAATAAAGTAAGTCCTGTTATTTAAGCAACACATATCGTCTCGACTGTGCTAGTAGGGCGAAGTACGGCATCTTCCGCTTGCCCAGCAGTCCATGCAAAATGCATGCAGTGTAGATGTCACCCATGGAGGGATGCTTGTTGTGACCCACCAGCTTATCCTTATCTCCATGCTGCAGACCCAATGACCTTGTAAGCCATTACCTACACCCGGGACGCCAAGTTCTGGAGGTCAGGTCAAACAGCAGGGAGGGCAAGCTCCTGGCAGTTGTGTCGCCATCACTCCTGGTGTCGCACCCTGCAGCAGCTGGCTCTTCGCAGCCGCTAAGCAACCATGAAGCTTCTCAGCGTGTCAAAGCTCTGCAGGATCTTCTTTCAGCTGGAAGGATCACCCTTCAGATAAGTGCAGCAGCAGCTTTAGCAGCAGCAGCACCAGAGACCGAGGCTGCACCAGAGACCGAGGCTGCACATGTAGTGGCCATTCCACATCCACCCCAGCAGCAGCAGCAGCAGCAGCATGAGGAGCAGGTGCAGCTCGAGTCCCCGCCAAGAGCAAAGCGCAGGCGCTTGAGTGGTAAAAGCAGAAGGAGCTCTGGAGCGGCTGCAATCGAGCCTGAGCCTGTGCACAGGCAGCTCATGCAGCTGCAGGTCATGGTTACCCTTTTGCCAAGCTTCTTTACCATGCCTGAAGGGTCTTTGTCTGGGCTAGGAAATGCAGATGAGGCCATTGGGTGGGAAGAGCAGGTCAACACAGGCCAGTCTCGATCGCTAGGGATTGCAACCAACATTCTCATGCATTGGATCTCCGCTTGCAATCCGTGGCCACAACAGCAGCAGCAGCAGCATGCAAGCTTCTCTGCAGACTCGCCCACAGCACCAGCACCAGCACAAAGAGCAGCAGCAGGTCTCAGCACGCCCATCACAGCCCGTGCTGCTTACCCTCCAGGACCATCCGCCATGCCAAGTCCTCCTTTCAGTCCAGGGAGCCCCGCCATGCCAACTAGCAGCAGCAGGCTGCATGGGTCCCATGGCCAATGCAAGCTGCCTAAGCCCAGCAGCTTACTCCAGCACTTTGCTCAACCTGGAGCAGATGTCAGGGATCTTATCTTTGACCTGGTGGAGCCAGTAAGGTGGAGGGAGCGGGCAGGCGACCCTCAGGGCTTGCGCATTGAGCTGTTTAAGTATCAGCAGAGGGCTTTGGCATGGATGTTGTGGAGGGAGATGGGAGGCGGTGGGGGTGCGGGGGAGGGTGGGGTACTACGTGAGGCCCTGGCTGCTGCAGCAGGAGATGCAGCTGCACCAGCAGCAGGAGATGGAAGCCCATTGCCACATCAGCAGCAGCAGCACCAGGAGCAGCGGGCAAAGGAGCAGCAACAGGTCGGCGAGGGGCAGGGAATGGTATGGAAGCAGAAGGGCTTGCATGGGCTTATGGGGTGTGAGCTACTGAACCCCTTGTGGCATGAAGTTGTGCTACCTCCTGTTGCTGCTGGGGCTAGTGCTGCTGGAGCGGGTGGACCAGGAGCACCAGCACTAGCAGCAGCAGTGGCAGCAGCACCTGTGAAGCTCTATCACAGCAAAGCTGAGGGTTTGGTGATGGAGGAGGTTCCTCCCAGCTACCCTTGGTGCAGGGGTGGCATCTTGGCTGAGGAGATGGGACTGGGGAAGACGGTGGAGGTGCTCAGCTTGGTGCTGGCACATCCACCACCAGGGATGCCGGATTTTGAAGCTATTGAGAGGAAGCAGCAACAGCAGCAGCAGGAGCAGCAGCAGCAGCAGAAGGACCAGCTACAGCAGCAGCAGCAGCAGGAGCAGTCTGGGGTTGAGGTGGCAGGGGTAGCAGAGGTTGCAAGCAGTGGTACGGTAGATGCGGTAGTGGGACTGCAGCTTGAAGGCTCGGGGACTGGTGCGGGTGCCTCTGCCAGCTTGGGAGGGGATGGTGTGGACAGCACGGGGGCAATGGGCAGTGCCTCAGGGGCGCAGCAGCACCAGGAGGGTCAGCAGCAGCAGCAGCCAGAGCAGCAGCAGCAGCAGCAGTCACAGCAGCAGCAGAAACAGCAGCACCAGGAGGGTCAGCAGCAGCAGCAGCCACAGCAGCAGCAAGAGCGTGAGGGGAGGAGGTACAGGGTGTATCCTGGCAGGTTGTGGCCTGCATCAGGCAAGAGGGCTGGACCCACCCTCATAGTGATGACACCAGCTATACAGCAGCAATGGCTGACAGAGGTGCAGAGACGAACAGTGGGCTTATCAGTGGTGGTCTACGAGGGCTTGCAGTGGCAGCGGCGCCAGGTGAGGGGGTGGTGCGGGGGACAATTATGTTTGCGGATCACATCACTGTGCGGGAAGATTATATGTGCAGTTTGAATTCTTGCAAATATGAAACCTGAATGCCGCCGCTCAGCACAGCAACTGTACCCTTGCTGTGGCTGCCTTGATGCAGACACTGTGCAACATATTTGCTGTTAGATGTGCTGGCTGTGTTCAGCTTTGCACTGCTCGTCAGGTGGTGTGAGTGAATGTGCTTCAAATATTTGTACATGGGGCGGCCATTGTCATAGAGCTTAGCGGGCTTTCCGTACAAGCAACATGCGTTATGGCTCATCCATGGATCATGGTCTTCAAGGTTGCTGTACTGCTGGAATAGCACTGCCACAGTCATAAAGAGCGACAAGTGCACATATATGGAAGCGGACATTAGGATTTGGGGTGATTTCCACTTTCCTGCTGCTGTTTATTCTCCAGATGAACGAGGAACAACGCAAGCAGCAAAAGGGCTTATCTAAAGCTGCTCGCCAAGCCGCAGCAGCTGCTCAATTGTGGGCTTATGCCACAACAGGGCCCCCAAAGGACCCTGTGTTTGATGCAGAAGCAGAAGCTGCCGCAGCAGTACGCAGCCTGGTGGGTGCGGATGTAGTGCTTACGTCCTACACTGTGCTGCAGCAGGAAGTGTATTACTCCGGGGCTTCGGTGGAAGGTACCGGGGTGGTGGGTGCATTGCGGAAGGCGAAGAGGTACAAGGTCCCGGAATGTCCGTTGCTGCAGTTAGATTGGTGGAGGTTAGTTTTAGATGAGGCGCAGATGGTAGGGGTGGGTAATGTAGCACTCATGGCAGATCGGTTGACGGCGGTGCATCGGTGGGCTGTGACCGGTACGCCTATAGAGAACCATGGGTTGGAGGATTTGCAGGGGCTACTGCGGCTGATTAAGGCGGCTCCTTTAGCTGATGCTGCTACATACCGAGCGGCAATTGTGGCACCGTATCAAGCAGCAGCGGCGGCGGCAGCAGCGTATGCGGAAGCAGAGGAGGTGGCTGAAGCTGCAACAGCAGCAGCATGTGGAGTGGGTCAAGCGGGGGGCATGTGGGAGGTGTCGCTGCCATCGTCACCAGGAGCACCACCAGCAGCTCCAGCAGTATTGGAAGCAGCAGCAGCAGCAGTAAGAGGAATTCGAGCAGCATCAACAGCAACAGCAGCAGCATCAACTCCAGCAGCAGCAACAGCAGCAGCAATGGCAGCAGCGCCAGCAACAGCAGCAGCAACAAGAGAAGGAACAGCAGCAGCAGCTGTACCTGTGGCCGGTGTTCCTGCGGGTGCAGAGACAGCAGTAGCTGCAGCTGCTGCAGCGCGTGCTGAGGCTGAGGGAGCTGTAGCAGATGCAGTGAGGCGGCTCGCTGCACTGCTAAAGCCGCTGATGTGGCGGGTGACGAAAGTGACATCCAACCGGGACCACCCGTTGCCGCCTCGGAAGCTCTCGGTTGCACGGCTTCGGTTTACTGCTGCGGAGCAGTCTTTCTATGACCACATTGTGGATAAAACAGCAGCTGCTAGGAGTGAGCTACTGCTACTACAGCAGCAGCAGCAGGATGAGGAGCAGAGAGATTGTAGGCAAGCAGGGCAGGAGAATGGGGAGCAGGAACAGCAGCAGCAGGAGGGTGTAGCGGTCCCAAAGGCAAGGGCTGGTAGTGGTGCTGGTGTTGCAGGCGAGCTAGAGGCAGCAGTAGCAGCAGCAGGGTTAGGAGCTGCAGGAGCTGCAGCGCAGGGTTCAAGTGCAGCGGGGGAATCTATTGAGGTGAACCATGCAAGGGGTGGTAGCGGCAGCGGCAGTGAGAACCATAGCCGGAGACAACATAGCATGGGCAGGCGAAGGGGGAGAGCTGGGCATGCAAGCAAAGCAGCAGCAGATGCACTTGAGCAGTTAGCTGCTAGGGAGCTCCTGCAGCTGCGGCTGGCTTGTATACATCCGCAGTTGACGGGTTATTGGAGGGAGCTATCTGCTGAGCTGCAGTTGAAGCAGGGTGGGGCTCTGAGTATTGTGGAGATTCTGGGTAGGATGAAGGATGGGACGCAGCTGAAGCTTCAGAATCTGGAGAGGGATTTGTGCTGTGCCCTGAATGCGCTGGCTGTTAAGCTTCTGGAAGAGGCTAGGCAGCTGCAGCAGGAACAGCAGGAGCACAAGGGTCAGGGGGAGGTGGGGGGAGGTGGGCATGAGAAGGGGCAGGGGAGCGGGCGAGGGAAGGGGAGGGGGAACGGGCAGGGAAAGGGGAAGAGGGGCAGGAGGGAGAGCGATGCTGGAGCAACAGCAGCAGCAGGGGAAACAGCAGCAGCAGGAGGAGGAGGAAGAGCAGCAGCAGCAGCAGGTGAAACAGCAGCAGCAGCAGCAGGAGGAAAAGTAGCAGCGGGAGGAGCAACATCAGCAATTGGTGAGGTGGTGCCGGAAATAGGCAGAGGAGATGAGGGGCCGCTGAAGAAGCGGCGAGTAAGGTTTGATGTGGAGCAAGTTGGAGTTGATAAGAAGGATTTTGTGGATGGCAGTGGGGCTGGTAGAAGCTCTGGAGATGCTGGTGCTGGTCCTAGCAACTTCAGGCCAAGCCTTAATGGCAGATACCACCAGGGCCAACAGCAGCAGGAGCAGAAGGATCCTGGATTGAAAGCAACTGCTATAGGAGGCGGGTACAACACGCCCCCTGCTGCTGCTGTCCCTGCTGCCCCCCCTGCTGCCCCTGCAGCTGGCGTGGGAGAGGTGCACCATGCACCCCCTGCAGCAGCAGCAGCAGCTGCTGCAGGTGCAAAAGAGTCTGATGAGGGTTCAGATGCTGCTGGGGCTCTGGTATCTCAAGCACTGGCGCTGTTGGAAGATAGTTTCCAGGTTGGGGAGAATGGTATTGGGGCTCAATCAGCTGGGGAGACCGAGGGGGAGGAGCTGGACATCAAGGGTGCAGATGCTACCATTAGGGCTTGGAGGTTCATGCAGCTGCATACGTCACAGGTGCTGGCAGATCAGTATAGGCAGATGGGGAGGTGAGGGGGGTGGGGACGGGGTGCGGGGGCTGCAGGTCTTGGAGGGGGTGCAAATTGCTGGAAGAGGGGTGGGGAGAAAGTATGTGGTTTGTGTAGACTGTAGTCAGGAGGTATGTGAAGGCAGGTGAAGGAGACGGTGCACCCTGAAAAAGTTGGGGTTTAGCATCTTGTAATTAGCAGCTGGGGGAAAGGGTGTGTGAGTGTGAAGGCGTGGCTGCTTGTCAGGTAAAGGGGTGCTGGGGAAGTGTATGCGGCAGGAAGTGTAAATAGGATTGGTGAAGAAGCGGTACAATCTGAGGCAGGCTGTGTGCAGTGAAGGGGGGGTGGGAAGGGGGGGAAGATGGTGTGCAGCGAAAAGCTGGTGCAACGGGAGGAAGGGGTAACGGGGGCAAGCAGACCTTTGTAGATGCAGGTTGTGTGTGGAGCAAGGAGGGCAAAGGGCTGATCGGAAGGAGGTTTGGTTAGGAAATGGCATATTTGTGTCGTGTTTGGCATGCCGACAATGGACCAGGGTTGTGGACGTTTAACTGAGGCCTGCCTTCAATTGCCTCCTGCATTACTGCCATCAAGAACCTGGACGAGCATAAAGAGCTGCTGCTTGAAAGCCTGCCTCAGTGGCGGTACACACTAAGCGAAATGCCTGTATTTGTCTGCTATGCAGGAATGTGGAGGCCGACAACATGGAGCTACAGATAAAGTCAAAACGTGAGGACGTGATGTATGTAGCAGACAAGGAGCTCGGGAAGGCTCGGGAGCGTGTAAGTGCTACTACTGAAGCTATGTTAGCTAAGGAGGAGGATCTCAGGCAGAGCTGGGCAGCTGCACTAGCGGCCGGGGTGCCTCAGGGATTCCTAGGGGCCGGGATTGATGCAAGCATGTGGTTGTCCCAGCTGTCGGAGGAAGTTAAATCTGCAAAAGCAGCTGAAGCAGCTGCTCGGCTGGGTCGGGCAGATGCAGGGGAAGAAGGGGGGGGTAGTGGGCAGATTGTGCTACTAGGGAAGGAGGTGAATGAGATGTTGGGGGCTTGGGATGGGCGCTTGGCGGGGGTGAAGGACTATTTGCAGGGGCTCTTGCATTGCAGGCATGCTAGTGAAGTGGAGAGGTTGTTGAAGGGGGTGGTAGGGGCTTTGCAGTGGCCACAGGAGCGGAGGTTGCAGCAGGTGCAGAGGTGGGGGGTGCAGCACAGGACCCAACTGCAGCAGCAGCAGCAGTGGGGATTGGAGCAGCAGCAGGATTTGCAGCAGGGTTTGCAGCAGCAGGAGCAGCAGGGTGGGGAGGTTGAGCAGCGCCCTCAGAAGCAGTACTTGCCTCAGGAGGTTGCTAGGGCTTGCAGCCAGCAGTTCTTAGACTGTCCTGCGGAGAGGAGGGTGCTGTGGAGGTTTATGTTCAAAGGGAGGGCATGCGCTGGGGGGTGGAGTTACGGGGTACCGGTACACCATGAGGGTTTGCCTACTTCCCAGCAGCAGCAGCAGCAGCAACAGAAGAGCAGCGGGAGCCAAAGAGCTGTTGGGCATCAAGTTTGTAGCAGCTGCAAAGCAGTAGCAGCAGGAGGAGGTGGTGGTGGTGGCAGTAGTGCTGCAGGGATTGGTGAGGGAGAGGAAACCATTGCAGGGGTTGCATTGTCACCGTCAGCAGCAGCAGCTTTAGGGGCTGTACTTGGGGAGGCGTGCCTGATGATGCCATCTGGGTCTGCTTTATATGAGCAGGCACATAAGCTGCTGGCAAGGAGCGTGCTTAGGGCTGTGGAGAAGAGGCATGCTACCTTTGCAGCAAAGGTATCTGCCGCAGCTGCTGCTGCTGCTGGGGGTGGTGGTGGTGGTAGACATGGGCTATTAGGTGCTAACCATATTCAACATCATCAGGGCCATATGGGAGAGCAAGGGGCTGTAGCTCATGGGGCCTCAGCAGTAGCTGCAGCTGTAGCAGCTACATCCGCTACTGCTGCTGGTGAGTTGCATGTGGCTCTGCAGGGCCTGCCGCTGCGGGCGTTGACTGCTGCTTGGGATGCTGTGCATGCTGCTGCAAAGCTGCTGAAGCTGCATGGGGCGCTGCATTTGGACCAGCTGAAGGAGGAGGTGGCGATGAGTGACTATGAAGCAGCAGCGGCAGAGGCGGCAGCGGCAGCTGCGGGGCAGCTTCCGGCAGTAGCTGCTTTGGTGGCTGATAAGACTGCATCTGAGCTGCGAAAGCAGGTGAGGCAGTTTGCTTGAGTTAAGCTGTATTTGGGGCATTACTAGGTATGGTGCAGATATACTAGTGGGGGTTAGTGGTCGGTTTCAATGTCAGTCGTTAGGTACAATGTGCTGGAACAAACTCACTCTTCGAGGCCTAGTCCGTACATGTTCTTTTTTGTTTGATTAGGAATGCTTCCAAGATGCTATGCTTTTTTGGCCCCTTGCTGTGTGGTAGGCAAGGCATGTGATTAGTGGGCTATCACTACAGTATTGTGTAGTAAAGATAGCAGTGCATGTTTGTATTCAATGTTTGACCCAGGGATGGCAATTCCCCAGCAGGGCTGGCATACCACTACACGTTGGAGACCGAACTTGCGACCCTGCTCTTTTGTATCATTGTGATTTTACTGTGGACATGTATTGAGAGAATGCACGTACTCCACGACTAATTGCCCTGCCAAATTCTTTGCTTTGGGAAACACAAATCTGTTTTGTCATAGAAGATGGAATCATAATAGGGGGCTGACCTTGAGATTTTGTTAAGGAATGAGTTCAGAGCACTAGACCTCGTCTGGGATGCTCTGAAAAAGGTTCTCGGCTGAGTGGTGCCTTCTTGCGTTGCCCCAATGCAGGTGAAAGATCTGAGGGGAAAGTGTGAGGCACTGGCTGCCAAGAAGAGGTTTTTGACACATCAGGCGCAGGAAAGCGAAAAGACGGCAGAGGCAGCAGTAGCCGCTGCAGCAGCAGCAGATAAGAGGGCAGCTGCTGATAACAAAAGAGCAGAAGCCGGGGGAAATGCAACAGGAGCAGCAACTGTAGCAGGTGGGGCTGAAGCAGCAGCAGCAGGGGAAGGAGCAGCAGCAGCAGGTGGTGCTTCTCGTAGCGGTGGCAGCTGCGGGGAAATTGAACCAGCGTCGCCCGCGCGGTTACCAGCGGCAGCAGGAGCAGAAGCTGCCACTGGTCTGTCTGGTGGTAATGACAGTGATGAGGACGAGCTGCTGGACTGTGCCATCTGCCGCTCTCGGCTGTCTGATGAGATTCAGGTGTTTCCCTGTGGCCACTACTTTTGTGCCGAGTGTGCTGCACATACGTTGTCGCAGCCGTCGCCGTCGTGCCCCTGTTGCCGGCAGAAGTGCACGGATAAGAACACCTTCAGGGTGGCTATGGCTCCGGCGGGAGGGGTACATGATGCTGAGGTGGATCCTCCGGAGGGCCCACAAGTCAGGAAGATGCAGGTGAGGGGGGCAGGGGGGGGGGGGCCTTTTACTCTAATGGGCTAGGTGGTGGTTCGGGTTTGTGGGGCTAGCTCATGGTTTCCGTCTATTGGCGTATGTTTCGTGGGCAAAGAGTGGCGATGGCTCCGGCGGGAGGGGCAGATGATGCTGAGGTAGATCCTCCTGAGGGCCCAAAGGTCAGGAAGATGCAGGTGAAGAGGGGGGGGGGGGGGGAGGGGGGGCTCCTTTCTTTATTCTATTGGGCTAGGTTATGATTTGTTTTGGTGGGGCTAGCTGATGGTTTCAAGTCTATTGGCGTATGTTTTCAGGGCAAAGGGTGGCTATGGCTCCAGTGGGAGGGGCACATGATGCTGAGGTGGACCCTCAGGAGGGGCCAGAGGTCAGGAAGATGCAGGTAAGACAGGTTTTCCTGGGCTGTTTGCTTTCTATGCTTTCTAACACTAGGCAGACTACATTTCAGAGTACAAGCGACTCTGAGATGTACTCTGCAGTTCCTGTTCAATGCATTACCCAGGTGCTTAGGCTTACAAATCCTGCAACCAAGGCTGCAACCATATGATTCAACCAATGCTGCTGCAGGTGACTGGGCAATGGATGACTAAGCTGGAGGGCCTGGTGCGGAGGCTGCTGCTGTTACGCAAGCGTTGCGCTGATGAGAAGTCCCTGGTGTTCAGTCAGTTCCCTGATGCACTGGTGCTGCTGGGTAAGGCACTGGATGTGGCCCACATACGACATGTCACACTGGCTGGAGGCAGGGAGGGAATGAAGAAAGCAATAAAGGACTTTACAGAGGACGATGAGGTCAGTCTGGGGGGGGGGCCAGCACGGTGGCGTCAGTTAATTTGGCGTGTAGCAATTTTAACAAGGATGAGGGCGGGCGGGAGGGAAAGGGGGGGCCGGGAGAGGGGCTGATAGGTGATGACAAGGTCAGTTAATGGTCAGGACGGTGTTGTTAGTAATCATTTGCTGGCTGTGTCTGAATTTGATGTGTAGCAACTAGAACAAGGACGAAGGGGGGGGAGGGACTGAGAGAGGATGAGGAACTCAGCCTAGGGGGCAAGGAGGGTGTCTACAAGCTGGGCCGGAACCATTGTAAACAGTTTCATAGAGTGTGTTGGGGTTGAACACTGCCTTGCATAGCTTGAGCTGCTACTGTACCAGGGATACTTGGTGGTGGGTGTATGGCTTTTTACGTACGGCAGCTAGAACAAGTACCATGATGGGGGGGGGGGGGGGTAAAGGAAGTGCCAGATGGTGATGAGGTGAAAGCAGGGAATATTCAAGAGTTCTGGGGCCGACCTTGCCTTGGATATATGTTGTGAGTCACAAGGCTAGTGGGAAGGTGGTAGGGCATGAAGCAGGCATATAAGTCCGCAGAGGTTTGTGAGGGGAGACATATATGCAGAGCGTGTGTGTGGAGGGGGGGGGGACTACTTTTGATAAGGCACTGGAGTAACAGGTTTAAACTACTGTGAGGAGGTTGCCCATCGGAGCTGAATGTGTAAACCCCTAGCTCAAGATTGCTTACAAACACTGTTTAGAATCACTAAGTGGCCAACGCACCAAAGTTGAGTCATGAAATGTTGGGCTATGTAAACCGTGAGGAGAGAAGCATCTTTAGCATCATGTATGCTGCAGCCCTCGTGCAATTGCCACACCTTAGATGTTTGGTTTGTTTGTCTCTAGCCCAAGTGAATGTTTGTCTGTTTTTAGCCTGAGTCAATGTTTGTTTGTTTGTTTTCAGCCTGATTGATATCTGACCACCTTGGTTCTTTCTTCTTACGTGCTGTAGGTCCGTGTTTTCCTGCTGCCGCTGCGTGCTGGTGCTGCTGGCCTCACCCTTACTAGAGCCAACCACGTGTTTTTGCTGGAGCCTGCCCTTGACCCCGCCATTGAGCAGCAAGCAGTGGCTAGGGTGCATCGCATTGGCCAGGAGAAGCCAGTGACTATCACTCGGTTGCTGATTGATGGTAGTGTGGAATGCAGGGTGCTTACCATTGCAGAGGAGAAGCAGCGGCTGCTTCAGGAGGAGAAAAAGACGGGGAGGTCTGGGGTGCACAGGGCTTTGCATGGAGTGGAGGGAGGTTTAGGGCTTGGAGGGGAGCTGGGGGTAGGGGAGGTGGTGGGTAAGAATGGTGGGGAGGGGGAGTGGATACTTGAGGCGCTGAATGATAGTGAGGGTGGGAGTGGTGGAGAGAGTAGTGGTAGTGGGGATGAAGAGGAGGGGGTGCAGGGTGGGTGGGGTATGGAGGGGGTGGACTATGGAGCTGATGGGGTTGGGGAGGGAGGAGAGGGCACTGTGTTGGAGAATGGGTTTGGCGATGTGGGTCAGGGTAGAAGGTACAGTCGCAATGGACAGGTGCTTCACAGCCAGGGCTTGGAAGATCAGCAGGGTTTGGGTGTGGCGTCTGGGGAGTTGGGCTCACCCAGGGGGAGGAGCGGTAGGGAGGAGGCTGGAGAGGTAACGGTTGCAAATGGCTTGCAGGGCCATGGGGACTTTCTGGAGGGAGCCGGGTCTGCGGTTGGCAGTGGGAGCAGAGGTGGGTCCTGTTTGGGGCGTTTGGGGAGTGCTAGTGATGCTGTGCACAAGGGGGTGCTGCCTGCTGTGCATCATGATGGGAATGGCTTTGGGATGGGACGTAGAGTGCAGGGTATGTCAGCAACTAAGGGAAGCAGGAGGAAGGGGGAGGTGACGATGGGCAGTGTGGGAGCTGCGGAATCGGCAGGGTTGCTGGAGGCGGTGCTGGCGCAAAGGAAGCATGCAGCAAATCAGTAGTATCCAGGTGTGGCGTTTCCTGCTGTTTCTTGGGTAGGAGTATTACGTCTTGAATGGCTTGCAATGTATGTGTGAAATCCACAAGTGCTTTATTGCCGGCAGGGCTGGGTTGCAGCATGGGCTGAATTCGTAATCAATCATGCGTTGTAATTTCTTGCTGTGTCCTACGGGAGCCCTATGTGTATAATTTGGCGATAATAAGCAGCGAGTTGGCTTCTTGTTTCGGCATGCTATCCAGCTAGCCAGCTCACCTGGCTTGATTGACTGCTGCCCAGCACTACTGTAGTGGTTGCGTGACTTCACTTGTCATTGTGGTCCGCTACGGTGGTCCAGCTGTCACCACGTCATTAGCTACACTGCACAGTCCCTTACAACGGGTTTTGCATCACTATCAAAATTACAACAAGGCCGACGGGCCATTTAAAGGACATCGCTTGTGCTTTCAACGGTAGGCCGGCATGGGAGGAAGAGTGAAGATAGATGCTAAATGCGAGCTTAGTGAGGCTGCTGAGCACCTAGGACCATGTTAAATGTAGTATCAATCTTTAGGAAAGCGATTGATTGGTCGACGGGGCCCTGTAGAGAACACTTGCTTTGCTGGTTGGACAGCATGGCTCGACACTGATGAGTCAATGGACTACCCGGCACTTGCACTTTGGATGCGAGACCACGTCGGTAGCTACACTGCACAGTCCCTTATAAAGGGTATATAGTCTGTGTGAAAGCCAGAACAAGAGCGACGGGGCCCTTTAGAGGACGACGTTTAGTTTGTGCTTCCCAACCGGTAGGGGCGGGAGGTGGCGGGACGGGGAGGAAAAGTGTTGAGAGATGCTAAATGCGAGCTTAGCCAGGCTGCTGAGCACCTAGGGGCACATTACATATCATATTGAGTTAATGAAAACCAAATGCCTGGTCGAGGGGGCCCTGTAGAGAACACTTGCTTTGCTGGTTTGACGGCATGGCTCAGTCATGGCCTACTCGGCACTTGCACTCTGGATGCGAGACCACGTCATTAGCTATACTGCACCTGTAGTCCCTTACAAAGGAGTTTAAATCACTATCAAAATCACAACAAGGCCGACGGGCAGTTTAGAGGACATCGCTTGTGCTTTCAACCGCAGGGGCGGGATAGGAGGAAGAGTGAAGACATATGCTAAATGCGAGCTTAGTGAGGCTGCTGAGCACCTAGGAACATGTTAAATGTGGTATAAATCTTTTGAAAACGATTGCCTGGTCGACGGGGCCCTGTAGAGAACACTTGCTTTGCTGGTTGGACAGCATGGCTCAGTCAATGGACAACCCGGCACTTGCACTTTGGATGCGAGACCACGTCGGTAGCTACACTGCACAGTCCATTAAAAAAGGTATATAGTCTGTGTGAAAGCCAGAACAAGAGCGACGGGGCCCTGTAGAGGACGACGTTGAGTTTGTGCTTCCCAACGGTCGGTAGGGCCGCGGGGCTGGAAGTGCGTGGCGGGACGGGAGGAAAAGTGTTGAGCCGGAGGCTAAATGCGAGCTTATCCAGGCTGCTGAGCACCTAGGAGCACGTTACATATAATATCGAGTTAATGAAAACCAAATGCCTGGTCGACGGGGCCCTGTAGAGTACACTTGCTTCGCTGGTTTGACGGCATGGCTCGTCATGGCCTACTGGCGGCACTTGCACCCTGGATGCGAGACCACGTCATAAGCTACACTGCACAGTCCCTCACTAAGGGGTTTGCATCACTATCAAAATCACAACAAGGCCGACGGGCCGTTTAGAGGACATCGCTTGTGCTTTCAACGGCAGAGGCGGGATGGGAGGAAGAGTGAAGACGGATGCTAAATGCGAGCTTAGTGAGGCTGCTGAGCACCTAGGAACATGTTAATTGTAATATAAATCTTTTGAAAAGCGAATGCCTGGTCGACGGGGCCCTGTAGAGAACTCTTGCTTTGCTGGTTGGACAGCATGGCTCTGTCAATGGACTACCCGGCACTTGCACTTTGGATGCGAGACCACGTCGGTAGCTAATGCACAGTCCCTTATAAGGGGGTTTTCATCACTATCAAAGCCACAACAAGGAGGGGGGTGGCTCCCACGCGCGCATGCTAGATTATCGCTGACAGAGACAATGAACCCATGCTCTTTGGATCATCCATGGCTCACGTGCATAGTGGAATGCATCACAAGGTTTGCTCTCCTCTGCTCCATGAATGCAGACTTCCAATAACCAGTGCATGCACTGCCCATGCAACCAAACAGATAACATGGATGGTTGGAAGGCACTCACAAAGATACCATGTCACAACCCTCCAATACCAGCATGATCTAATTGCAGAGAAAGCCAATTGTGGTAAGCAACACCATTATCACTTCCTTCAGGATTGATAGCAACCACTGCCATCACACACTCAACACCCCCATCCCTGTGTGTACAAGTTTTTGGTATGATACTCACATGCATCTAGCACTGGGTACAAATAAATGAACTAGTAGGCATAGTGGTGTACACACATGATGGGGTACTGAGCCTAGCATACTGCATCCTGCCACATTACTAAACATGGACGTTCCAGCCGAATGTGCAATACAATATATTCAAATTCATCATCTGCTTGTTTCTTTGCCTTGGCTCAGTGCTGCATCAACACGATACAGTACAGTTGGCCATGGATGGCAATTGCACTGTCCACATCCCAAGTTAGTGGCGACCATCAAGCTGCCCAAAACCACAGTTCAAATGCCACCACCACTCCCAATCCACCTGAAAGCACCTTGACGTAACCATCAGTAGCTATTTTCAACCAACATAATTACACATTGTTCTAGATAAGACATGTGATCACATTCATCATCAGGACAGCCAAGGCCATCACCTTAGGATATTCAGGCCTGAGCTCTGTTGCATGCTGCCAGTCCAGACTGGCTACAGCTGGTGTTGCTGACTGCTGCTCTGCCACCCGATGGGCTGCCCAGAGGAAGGCGACAGAGGCAAGGGATGTGGCTAAGCGCACATAGGCGTAGGGCGTCTGGGGCACCGCACCTGCAGGCATGGGACAGAAGCAGACCAATCAGCAATCCCAACCAAAGAAGAGGATGGATTGACCAGCAGGAGGGGGATGTGTGAGCACTGAAACCTTCAATGTGATGGGACCAGCGAGCTATCACAAACGAAGGCGTCAGCGCTGATCTGATAGCTTATCATAGCAGGCCCCACCGTTAGGTTTCCCAAACAAACGGAACAGCTTGAGCATACTCCGCCAACCCTCAACATATCGGCGACGCCGACCGTAAGTACTAGACTTTGATGTTGTGCTATCCCATAACAGCTCAAGGTGCGGGCCTGTAAGACTTCTCATATGGCTTAAGTTGCATGTTATGATAGACTCCAGTACATAGATGCCGCAACACCTGCTGCATCCAAACATCGCAAATAGGAAAGCTCCCAACCCCTCAGGCCTTCATGAGACACTTGCCTGTGTTCAACATGCCATTCATCGCCACCAAAGCAAAGGCCCCCTCCAGTAGCAGCAACGCTAAGTTCAGCTGCTTGTTCCCAAGCAGTCCCAGGTGCTGCCTGTCAGCTGCTGTTTTCAGAGCATCACAGGTGAAGGCGGCAGCCAAGAAGCCAGCTGACCAGGTCTGCTTCAAAATTGGCACTTCATCTGTCATCTGCAGCAAAAATGATTTCAGGCGGATTTTCAGCAATAACACCCACCTGCTGACGCTTCTCTGTTTCTAGCGGATGTTTGTTTGCCTTTAGCTGAAGCTTTGTTGTCACAGAAGCTCATGTTGTCACACCTAAACTCGCTCCACCATGAGCGGAGTACGACTACTGCAGCAAGCTTACCACAGTGAAGGCATGACTTCATGCCCGGCTCAAAGTGGCGTGGTACAGAAGCAACCAAGATGAGCACTAAGATGGCATCTTGTCCTGCCTGTTTTGTGACAGACGCAGCTGATTCTTTTGCAAACGGAACTTGCAGATGACCCTGCCAGAACAGATGCTACCCCCATATCTATTGCAAAAGGCCCCAATTCCGTCTCACGCTCAGGTTTTACAGGTACCGGTACCGGTATCTCCCCTTTGTCTCCCACCCCTCAAATGCCCCCTGTTTCCCGGAGGGAAATGGTATGGACTCCTACCTGGCCTAAGAAAAGAGTTGCTGGTCGGTAGGCATTGAACATGGTAGCAAAGTGTGCCAGCATGAGCACCCAGTAGCCCCATCCTATAGCGGTCTTGGGCAGGGTATAGTCCATCTTGCTCATCACAGTGTTTGTCAGGGTGCTACCTGCACATGACGGCATCAACCAGCAGCACTTCACCTTAACTGACATTTCCAGTCTTAACTGCATTCATCCTTCATGTAGGATGACGTCATCAAATCAGCGGAAACCAGCTAATCATTGCAGCTCAGCAAAGGGCACCCTATTCCCCCGAAAGCATGTTCTGTGCAGGTCCTGAGAAGTTACCTCCTGCTTTATGATCATCAGTTAGACGCTGCAGTGAAGTGACTTGATAAGCAGGGATTTAACCGTTAGCTGCTGCTGCAGGAAGATGTGCAGTATCTAGAGGTGGAAGGTTGTCTGAGAGTGGCGGCAAGGGCTGATATATAGCATGGGCTCACAGGCTATGAACCAGGGCCCAGTGAAGGCAGCAATGCCAAGGGTGGGAAAGCAAAGCAAAGCAACGCCCACGTTGAGGAAGCATGACATGCATGCATGACGATGCAGCTGTGTTGTAGATGCATTTACTCGGGTGAGCAGCAGCTTCACTCTGCTCTGCCCTCTGGTGCACCTTCTTGCTTTTCCTTGTTGCCTGTCGGAAAATCCCCACTCACAATCCATCAGGTCAGTTTAGGGGTTTAGACTTTAGGCACCAGAACCAGCAAAACCCCCAACTCACCTGCTTCAGGCACCAGAGCATGGAGTGTCTTCGCCCCAACCTTCTTCCTGAAGTACCGCACAAAAGCTTTTCGTCCAACCTTCAAACCCACTGTGACCCCTTTGCCCAAGATCTGCACCCCTCTCTGGCCCACCACCATTGCCAGCCCAGCAGTTACTGGCGATAATGCGCTAGGGACTGCTTCTAGGTTCACAGGGGGAATAGGAAGCAGCTGGCTGATAAAGTACCCCACAGCCATAGGCCAGAAGAGCTTCAGGAGGAAGTACGGATTATACGCCTGGAAGGTTGAGATGTAGGTGGCAAACTCTGCTAGAATGACCGCAGGGTAGAGAGACATGATGATAGGGTTCCAACTAGCACCCCAGCTTTTCCAAGCATTGTTGAAGACGATGACATGTGCTAAGGCTGGTAGCAAGCAACCGAGCATTACTCGCTGACTGGTGGTACTGCCAAGGCGGTTTCTTTCTGCTGCGCCTTTCAGGACGCGGGCAACTAAACCGCGGTAGATTAGAGCTATGCCCATGAGCTGGGCAAAGGTGCGCTCTAGGGGGTTTGGAGCTGTGTTGACTGCTGCTTGTAGGAACTGAGCTGGGGCTGCTGTTATAAGGGTTCCAGAAACCAGCATGACGATGGATATGACGTTGAAATTGTCTGCAGCTGCCTTTAAGTCCAGGTTAGCTGGTGCAAGGGAGTCGGATAAAGGAGTTGCTGGTGGGAGCTGCATAGCAGCAGCCCCATTGCTCTGAGTATTGAGATCAGGGAGGTAGTCAGTGTAGGGTGCCAGGTCTGCTGGAAGAGAAGTAGCGTCCCCATTGTTGACCGTAGATCCTGAACCCAGCATGTCTGTATAAGATTTTTCTACGCTGAGCAAGACCGTGACATGGGCTTGTTACACCGGTACCTGCTTCTCCTCCTGGCCCATCCTCTGCATGAGGCTGAGTGGCTGCTGCTACAGTGCTGTCTGGAGCTTTATATCGCCATAGCTGTATCGCGGGCCGGTGTACGCTAGCAGCGCGTGGGCAGGGCTGTGGGCAAATAACCCTGGTGTGGCATGTTGGTACCGTCCAGCTCATTCCTTCGTAAATCAAGGGTAGTATATGGATCTGGAACCTAGACCATCACAAACGCAATCACCATCCTCGCCCGTCTGTTCACAACCCCATTTAACAACTGGTGATTTGCATGAGCCTCCCGATACAGCCAGGGTGCCACGGTCTTCAAATTTTCGGGCCCCTCAAGACGACCTTTCTGCATGTATTGAAGAGCAACTAATGGGCCTTTCGCTCTTCCTGATGATAGAGTTCTCCTTCAATTAGGAAAATGAGTGGATTGTGACCCGGCACTACACTGTATTGGCTTCCTCATTACACTAGCCCTTCGGGCTCTGCGCGCTTCGCGCGCTCGGGTGCTTCGCACCCTCTGGCAAGCCCTTCGGGCTTGCTTCAAAAAGCGGGGGGCTGTGGGCGCTTGCGCCCACACCCGTTGTCGGACGGCCTGGCAAGCCCTTGCTGTAATTGCTACCAATGGACGTTCCCGTTGGATAATTACCTTTACCACCAAATGCTTGCTCTTCAACCTTCGTATAACCTGGTAAAGCAGTCCCTACCCGAAGGGATGCTCTCGCACATGCCCTGGTCAGGCCAAGTTGTGCCTGCACTCCAGTCGATGAATTGACGTCCCAGCAGGAATCAGAAGAGTCTCCTACACTATCGTAGGCACGCAATCATCACGTATATGGTGAAGTTGGGCCTCTGTCGCCAAGCTTTCGAAAGCCACGTGGACCTGCTATGACCTAGGTCCTGCAGGGGTTTTGCTTATATAGAGATCCCATTTAGGTTATTGGCCAGCGTAGCTCCAGCGCTGACAGCACGATACCCACTGTCCAGCGAAGCTCTCTGTATTCCTATCAGCAAAGCCTCGTCTTCGAGCCCTGCCTGCTTGTCTGTGCTAGTGGATGGGACATCAGGCAATTCCAGACTGATATAACCAGAGATGAGTAATTCTTTCAAACAACACGAGCTGGCGGGTAGGGAAGATGTCCCTTCCGTCCTGCTACAACAGACCATGCACATTTATTTTCATCATAAAACTCTGGTAACCACCACCAAGGGCAGGCCTTGCAGCACAAAACATCTGACCCATCGTAATCAGCACAAAACGTCTGACGCATTGACCCAAAAAATCCAGATGCTTGCATGACAGAGATCTCTTTCCCTCACATGGACCCGCAGACCCCACAGATAATGCATAGACCCTCCATGATGGCCTGCCCTCCCACCCAACTCTTCAGTCACTTGGTGACATTGGCCCAACGAAGCTGTAAACAAACAAACAAAAATTTAACGAAGCTGTAACCAGCTCATGCCTGCACAATGAACACCCTCTGTAACAAAGCTGTTCACTCTTAGCACTGTACCCAAAGAGACAACGCAGTCCGCTGCATAGCTGCCTTGAAACCTGCACCGGCGGCTGCAGCAACTTGTAACAACTCATCCCCCAGTAACAAGTAGAGAGACACCTGGCAACATGTGCTAAGCACAAAGGGGCATCCCTGGACAAACAAAACAGCAGTCCTGCGAACCTGTGCAGACAGTGCTTACTCTGAATGTAACCACTATTAGCACATATTTTCTTCAGGACACACTCAGGGCTGCAGCATGGAGGGAACCTATGCCCTCACATCCTGTAAACCTCGCCCTCTGCATAACCTGCTCTACCCAGAGCTGTAGGTACTTATCAGAACACTACCCATACCTTGCAGTCACAGCCCAAATAGCCCAAAACCCTGCCTTGCATGCAGTGCCGTGAATGGTAGGAATGGAACTCTCAAATCAGACACGCTTGAAACACTCCTCTCGTGTGAACCAGACCGGGCTGAGTTTGCACAGGCCTATGCCAAGCATGCAAGAAGCAGGGCGATCTAGCTGCTTCAGCACTAAAACCAGATTGTTGATTGACAAACTTCCATGCCAAGAGTCATTCCAATGGGACATGACCATGTTGGCAGGAAGGCATAAGCATCCCATAGGCAGTGCACACCCGACAAACGTCACCGACGGCCCATCCCCAGATGTCGAAGTCCAATGGCAATACAACCCCTTTTGCAGGAGCTGCTGGGTTCCTGCTCGCCACTGTTTTTGCAAGCAACCATGACCACTGCAAGCTGATCAAGCCAGGAAACCAAGCTTCTCCCCATTCTTCTTGGCCAAGCGGATCAGACCCTGGACCTGCTTGCCATCTGCGCCTATTTGAATGCCAAACTCCTTGATTACTGCAAGGCAAACCAGGCAACGGGGATTCAGCATGTCAGACACAGGGGAAATGAGGCCAGCACACTCCGGAGCTTTATGCAACAGCTCAATGACCCAAGCTCAGGAGTACTCACAAGGAACGATTCAATTTGTTGGAACATTTTGATAGCTAGATCAGCTTTGGCCTGCTATCATGGCCCTAAAGGCAGGGGAGCATGCATGCAAGTGTCCTGAACTATGATGTGGTACTTATAGCAGGTCTTGCTGCATCGAGAACGCCTGGCCATGGGCTCTTGCCAATCTCCAAGATCTTATTGCACAATGTTCAGGGTGGAGAGTACATACAGGGCTACTACTATTTATTATTCTCCATCTTACCCAGGAACCCATAGGCTACTGCTGCTGGTATTCTATGGAAGGGATGGCAGAGCTTCCCGTGAATGCAGTCACTGGATGCGCACACACCAAATCTACCAAGGTACCCAATCCATTGTGCAAGACCTCACATGCTTTGTCACAGAGCTTAAAGCACAAACAGCCGTCCACCATGCCATCAATGTTATCAACTAGCTCACTATGAGCAAGATTCCTGCCATGTTTGACCAGGTGCTTACCCTGTGAGTGGAGAGAAATGGCCTTGCCGCGGAGCTTGTTGAACTCCTTGTCTCCTACAACGTTTCTTACAACTACGACTAGTGGTGCGAAGGGACCGCCGGTTGACTTGTTGCCCATGCGTACGACCTGCCGCCGAGGGACACCTGCAGAGGTGTTCCAACCAGAAAGTCCAGTCAGAATCTGCCCAGACACAGACGTCACTGCTACGTCATCACCCGATCTACTGCAATCCCTTTGAGGAACATCAACCGTTCCCGCTTCTGCGACCGCAGGGTCTACACGTTCACTGCAGTGCCATGACAAATCTGCGAGCGAGCTAACACACAATTACCTGAGCTGGGGAGAACAGATGGCTGAGACTGCTGCAGTGCTAGAGTGTCATGGCGTTGGCTGTCCCAAGACGTTAAGTGGAACTGTGATGAGCACGCTATGCTACGTGCAGAAGCCAATCGCAACCTTCTCTGAGGAGCCGGGGCTGGCCGAGTAAAGTGGGCCCTTGACCCCATGCAATTGGTCATTGTACAAGCTGCCATTAGATTTGAGTCGTATCGATGATCAGAAACAGGTCCCTCGCGGTTGACCCGAGCAGCCGGCTCAAAGAGCTGACAAGCGAGAGCGATCCACCGTTACTGGACGCCTGGGTGGGAATTGAACCACTAAAACTACAAGCTTGACTGGAGGGCACTCTTTTTGGCGCAGTTACGCGTGCACAGCGTTCTTATGGCAGGCACACATCATGGTAGACTAGGCAGGTGTCACTCGAGTGGCAGGTGTGGTATGAGATTGCGTTTCCGTAGGGGTCTAAAGTAGGTTATAACTGCTTACAGGTGCATGGCCACTTTGAATGCACCTGGCATGAGGATGCCTTCCTCTCTACTCCAAAAGGCTAGAAGATCCCGAACTTGCTAATCGCAAAGCGCTGAAATGCAACTTCCTTGATGCCATTGGGTTTGGGCCGGGGGAGTCCGGGACAACAGATCTTGCGCAGCTGTGGCAGCTAATGGTAAAACCATACATTCACCACCAGAATTCCGGAAGCGATATCCTGTATCTCTTGTAGACTGCCCAGGGAGTCTCTTCGATGTTTGGTGAGCAACCGACTTTTACCACAGAAAATGCTTTGACCTGAACCAGGCTCCTAGAGACTTTACTGAGCAGAGTGCTAACCGTAGAAGACAGTAACAACGATAATCAGAATATTCCAGCCTTTCTTCCTGGCGACAACGCCAGAGACCTTTCCACGCGTCCACTACCAGATTATCAGACTGTACCAACTACAACTAGTCCAAGCGGGCATCCCTTGGAGCGAATGAAGGCTCATAGGATGAGCATATGCAGCCTGATGAGCATACCCAAGACCAAGGATCTGTAGCTGCAGCACTGGACTATATCTGACTGGATGTGAGTATTCGTCTGCACCACTGTGATCACAAATCATCGGCCATATGTGTTACAAGAGACCACTGCAGATCCCTTTGGGACAGCACCCAAGCATGACTCTCTTAGTGGGGTGGGCCTGAGTAATTGCGAGAGTCGGAGAGCTTAAGGGCTGTGAATTCTAGCGAAGCAGAGAAGCACATATAGGTTCAACCCGCTGAGAACTATCCTACAGATCAGCACAGGTTAAGAGAGGCAACTGCACAGCCCTCAGGGCCGTGCTACACCCAAGCATATGAGCGGTCACACCCCATCCAGCCTTGTAGCCTGATGATTGCATAGTACAGCATACATGGGGGGCCGACTCTATGGGAAAGTACCCTGTACTTCGCTTAGAAAGAGCCAAAAAATTATTCACACCTCTAGTGACATCTCACTGATCATTTGAATGATCCTCTGCCCACCCTATGTCCACACATGTACCTTCTGGGCCAGGCTGCAACGCCTCCATGCAGCTCAACACCCTTAGCTGCATCCACCACCACCAGCCTTGCAACCAGCTAGCGTCAGCACCATTGACTCAGCAGCATGGAATGGTGTTTGCCACAGCAATGATTCACACACCTGCAGCTGCTGAGAGGCAGCTCCACAAACCTCAGGCATATATGCTTTCCCTTGCTGGATGCACACCACAGAACCACTTGGACCCCTGACCCACAACAAAGAAAGCCCCCAATCTTGTGAATGCTGACACATACAATTGCTGCTGCACGCTCACGTAGGCTGCGGTGCCTTTACTGCTGCTGCTCTTGCTACTGGCTCCTCCCCCTCATCTTCTACTGCTGCCCGCAGTTCATCATCTTGTCCCATCACCTTCTCCAGCTCTTTCTCCCCAACCTCTGTTACTGAACTGTCAGGGTACCTAATCAAGTAATCCAGTGCGAATACTGTCATAGGCACCGCCAGCAGCAAACCCCAGACCCCCATACTGTGTTCTGCCACCACCAGCGCTGATAACACCATCAGCGGATGGAGCTTCAAATGGGCGCTGTAGATGGCGGGGTTGAGCATGTAAGCCTGGTCAGGAAACAAAGCACGAGATACAGGTGTGAATGTCAGCCATGGATATATTGCAGGCCCACAACCATAAGACTCATGGAAAGGCAGTTGCTGTGCCTCATCATTCCAGTTGTGAGCACCTAGGGCAACCCTCTACGCAAACATGGGTTAATCGCTTTCTAAGCTCCAATCTTGTCCTTCATCAGACTGCATACTGTAACCAACCAAACACATGGTGCTGCCAAATACAAACAAAAACAAGGTTTCAGGCTTTGATGCATGACGTCTCTTGACTGATCCCAATCAATGGTAGCACATCACGGTCCTGCGCGGATGAGCTCAACTTTGCATGTTAAGGTGGGGGCGGAATGCGGATTTGCACACAGCTGCCTAATGACCGCCTTTGTTCTGGGGTGATACATGACCTTTCCTCCAACAAGGGCTACATGTTTGTGAAAGCAGCGCATGTGGGAGCCATACCTTACCAATCTTACAAACCCAAATCCTATGGTAGGGAGGATTCCGCAGTACTCAAAAAATCAGCAGTATTGATGCAGCAGCCACCGCAAGAGCCTCAGCCTCCTCTTACCTCTACAAAGTGCACACCAGTCACCATAAGAATCACTAGCGCCAGCTTCATGAACCCGTACTCTGTGAGAGCCACAAAACCGATAGGCGTTGTGCTGATGATGACCCCCGCAATAGGTATGAAGCTGCAGATGAACACAAACAGTGACAAGAGCCCCACCCCTGGGATTGACATCAGCCACATGCCCAATGCTGTAAGGCCTGTATTTACCAACGCAATCCGCGCCTGCAGCATTACAAGAGCGCAGTGCCAGTACAAGGAATCAGTGTTACCTTCCAGACCAGACCCACCACATATGTGTGCATTGATTAAAGAGAGCATGGGCATGGCGGGCGTTAAAGAGAGCATGGGCATGGCGGGCCAGCCATTCGTCCAGTCGGCACGCACTTGCAGCGTCTATGACACATCCTGCCATGCCCATAGTCTAACTGGCAAGCATATGCAGCTTAAAATCTCATTTTCAGAGTGTTCAGAAACCTCCCAAGCCAGTTGGGCACAGGCTGGTGGCAGATGTGCACAAGGGTAGCCCCGCAGGCTCGTCTGCAGACATCGGCCCAACCAACACAGCCCAGTTGAATTTTTAAGACTATTGCTTCCTGCTGCTTACATGATCAGACCCAAGACCATCGCCCTAAGGGTGTCTACCTTCCAAAGATGTCACAGTTTCAAACCCCGAGCCCTTTGGTATGATGTGAACCCCACTGACATGTTCACCAGAAGGTGGAGGAAGCAGCATCCAGACAATAAAAAAGCGGAAAAGCAGCATCCAGGCTGTTCCGCACTCTCCCATGCTTTGATTACCTGTACCCCAGCATCCAGGGCTTTGCAAACGGCAAAAGGCATCCTCCATGATGATTTAATCCTCAATGGTGCAATCTTGTGGAGCTCTGTGTCACTCTGCCCCTCTACCCCATGTGTACTTCAGAATAATTCTCACTAGGTCAATTATCAATCACTCAGTGCCATTCCACCTCCTGCAAGCAGGTCACTAGTCACTAGTGTCACTAGTCATTACTTAGTAACCCACCTGTGCTTCCAGCGCCTTGCCAAAGAGCTTCCCAAACACACCGAGCACGGGTGCCACCTCCCTGTATAAGGGGGCCACTCTGCTGTTCTTCAGGCTGGTGACTCCTTTACAAATCATGGGCAGGTCCCACAACATGAAAAACCCAAGGATGAGGGCAACACCCACCTGCAAAAACAGCAGCAGGGGAAAAAGCAGAACACATGCTTACGAGGCCTTCCCTATGATTAAGCATGATATCAGGCATCCACATTATACTCATATACACAGAGTCTGCAAGCGCCCATATGCTGCTATACTTTTGCTCTGCTGAGGATGGCTTCGGCTTTGCAGCCCAGGTTTTCAACCACAGCCATGGCAGCCGCTGACCACAACTCTTAACTGGCTGCTTTCTCGCAGGCATACAAGTTGAAGTCCGGCACATGATCATGGCTGCACTGCTCAACCCCATGAAATTGGATGACAGACAATGTGACCCTTTCAGGACCGCCCTTGTCCTTGAGATCAGCTGGATGACCAAACCATCTACAGTCTTGGTTCACAATGCTCACAGTCACATCCCTTAAACCCTCGTACACATGCCCTGTAATGCCCACGCCACCAACTGCAGTGCACCACACGCAGGTCTGCAAGGCTGGATTCTGACTAATGTTCATAGATGCTGCTTGTGTTAACCTCTGGCACCAATTGCTGCCCAAACCTCCTCCCCTTTTGCCCCCACGGCATAGCACAGTTCACTGCCAATACATCAATTACTGGATTCTCCAACATACACCTGCAACTATCATGTCGTGCACGTGAAGGTAGACTACCTGGTAAACTGCCTTTGTTAACTGGCAGCATTGGAGTCCAAGTCGGCCTGAACAGCTTGCTGCCAACTTGATGATCACTCAATACTCACTCATCACTTACTCAAAGCTGTTAAATCATCCACCATCGCTACATGTACTGCCAGTGGCCAAGCACTACCGTTGCACCCCTTTAATTGCATCCTAGTACACAGCGGCAGCAAGACATCAGCTACTTACTTGTATCGTAAAGCGCGTGACTGACTTAAGCATGGATGTAATGATCTGTGCTGCTGTGGTGGTGTAGCCCTTAAGCATGCTGGACACTGCCAACCCTAGCTGCGCACTGCGCTCTGTGGTCCACTCCCCTCCATGCTCCACTGGCATCCGAGTTATGTCGTTGCTGGTAGCAAGCACAACAAAGCGCTCCAAGCTTTCCATTACTTGATCCCTGCAGAAGGGGCAGGAGACAGCGGTATTAAAGGGAAACTGCTCAAGACAGGATAAGATGGCAGATAGCAATACTGCAATGCAAGAAGTACAAGATCATTACCAGCTACGTGTTACAGGCACAGGCTTCGGGTGCATGACATCACGATTGGTTTGTTATGTGGCAGCATGAGAGCCCACTTGGTATCTAGGTAGGCCTGAGAGCATGCTGCCAAATGGGTCGGCATGAAGTGGGTTATTGCTCACTCGCAACACTTGCTCATTTGCAACACCTATACAAAACTGCCTTGCTGTAGACACAGGCCCCCATCAAGGAGAGCATTGCACAAGGATGTTTTAATCACACGGCAAACAGCGTTTTGCTCACGAGCCTCATGCCCTTGATGGTGTTTGGCACCTACTGCGGCATTCATAATCCAACAGAGCCAACAATGAAACTGCTGCTAGAGATTGCATTAGTCTCTAAGGGACACAGTGTGATCCCCATCTACAGCATGCTGAGAAGATGTACCTACCCTAGTCCATCCCTCATTTTTTCCACCAGTATAACCCATACGTTGTCGCTTTTCAAGCGGTTAACGAACTCTGCTCCCTCCCGCGCAATATCAGGGATCGTCAGGAACCCAAACAGAATGATGAAAGCTATGATGGTGAAGAAGTATGCAAGGACCAGGAAGCGCCGTCGTTTGCTTCTGTCTTTTGGATGTATCCACGTCAGGCTGTCAAGGCTGCTGGAGATGAAGCTGTTCCCAATGAAAGACACAATGAAAACCCCCATCACTATCTGCAAGATCCAGCAACACAGGCACAGGATGTGTTAGCACATTACAGGCATGCTTTTCCGCTGTGGCAAGAGCAGCAGACAGGTCCCCACAACAAGGGTGGAAGTGGACAGCCACAGTCGATATGAATTAGCATGTGGCCAATCCAGAAAGCAAGGGCACGATACATGTCCTGTGGCAATGACATTACAAGATCAGGTGATTGCGGCTGCTGTGATCCTGCCAAAACCTGCCATTTGCTTGTTGCCATGTAAGTGATGACATCATGCCTAAGCTGCCATACAGGACAATCTGCTGTGGCGCTGCCTGCCTGTGCTAGCTGCTGCTTATCATATTATCCAGGCCTCAACATTTAAAGCGGACAAAACAGCCAAAGTCAAAGAGGGCCGAGCAGAGGTTGCCAGAAAATGTGGGTCCCAAGGCTCACCCCGAAGAAATCCGTGAGCTGCGCCATTAAAAGCCCTACAATGGCCCATAGTGCAAGCTTTCTAAATGGTATGGAGTTTATTAGTAGCTGCAGCTCTGAAGGCCGCTGTATGCTGGTGGCATCGACCCCGTTCACTGCGTTTGCTGAAAAAGGTCTAGGGCCTGATTGGGGACTGGGTCTACCAGTCAGCGGCTGCTTCGTAGGCTCAATGCCTGGCGTATAAGCACGCCGGAGCTGCTGCTGCTGCCTTGCTGCAGGAGGCCAGGCTCGCCACTGGTGAATGTGTATTGGCAAGCGTTGACATGACCCCGGGCACAGCCCAGCGCCCAACCTATTCCGTGCAAGCATCAAACGTAAACGCACACCTATGCTTTGAAAGTACTTAGGGAGGGCTGCACGAATAATTACGTGTATCCATCATCTACGGCCACGATCTCTGACCAAGGACCCTCTGAAGCACTTACATATCCATGCACGAACCCAGAATAGATCTGACCAGTCGAAGCCATTCCGCCATTGAACTCGTATCGGCGAGCTGGGATTGAAATGCGTCCGTTGCTTTGCAATGCATTTGTGAGGCCCTGCGGAGGAACCCTGTGCTGACGTGTGGTGACTGAGACATCCCCGTTCGACAGGCTTAATCGGAAGTGTTCTGAAGATGCAGGACTAGAGGTGTAATTGTGCCAAGAAGCCTTCTGCACATTTCTGAGCTTGCACCTCTCCCAAAAATTTGAGTCCGCATGCTACCATGTTGCAGAGTGACTTTTTGGCAAGCGGTTGCACATCAATAAACGGGGCCTACTCGTATGTCCAGTGAGCCCTCTGGCACCTACAGAGGGTCCTCAGGCATCAGTGTTAGACCGCTCAATATCTCTGTTGTAGCTGACAGACGCAGCTGGACCAGTAACTATCAGCCTCTGCTTAGCCCATTCGCGGAAGATGACCTGCTCTAGTCACTTGAACGTTGGCACAGTCCAATGACTGCTCATGATGTTCTGTGTCGCTGCAAGCTGCTAAAGTCCTCGGTCACCCGCCATTATCATATGCCCAGCAGCCACATGCTAGACGAAATACCTATGCCATGATTCTGAGTGGCAGCCGTACCAATCACCAACTTGCCAGGCCACAATACAACCGCGCCAAGATGTGATTACTCATCCTAGTCCCATGTCAGATCCCTACACAAGAGGTCATGGTTTCAAGGTGCACCCTCTAAGAGAAATCAACATACATCACTACTGTACCCTCCTTGCAAAAGCATCCATGGGCCCTGTGGTCCTTTTCCCTCCGGTTGCCCCTGCAGCGCCAGCCCCCTGCAGTAGCTGCAGCATCTGCTGCAGCTTTGGCCCCTGATCATTGCCCACACTTGGGATGATGGTTCCTGGCTGCAACCAGTCAACAAAGCTTCGGAGCTCTGAGAAGCTAGAATGCTCCGAGTAGGGAACCTGCAGCACGAAAGCATGAGTCCTGTGGCATTGCTGCGTATCCAATGTTCCTTGGTTTCTTAGCCTGAGGGTCTTCCACCCAGTTCGCGTTGTGATTTTGTCCTGAGCAAGGCATTAAACTGCTTAGTTTGCTGTTGACTGGGTCAACTGGTCAACGCACGGCAAGTCGGAACGGGCTGGCCTGACATACATTGGCGAGCAAGGGATTGAGGGTGGGCTGGTGGCAGCCATTGTGTGAGTCTTGGACATGAACTTGAGTATGCCGTTGGAGCTTACTTTGGCTCCTTGTGGGTGGCGCTGCCCCCACCGGCGCCCCGCTTTGATGGGGCCATTTGGTGATCGGTGATTGCTGATTTTTGGTAAGCATGGAGGTCGCCCCGCTTTACCTAAGCAGTTTCGCACATAAAATCACATGGAGACTGCTTCAATTGTGATGAAGTGGTAGCTACCGTGTCAACCCTGGCAGGATGGGAGGGCACGTGCACCCTCAGTAGGCAGTGACACATGGCACGGCCTCCTCCCATGCATCAGCAACACAGCAAGTCTTCCTTGTGATCTGCAACGTACTGAAGCTGATCTGAACCACAAGCGTGCTTCCCTGTGGGCTGCGGCCTTGGTGTTGTTCCACGTTTCAGCACACAATCACATTATGGGATGATTTTACACTTGGTTGCGGTATGGTCCCCTCACATCCTTAGTCCTTTCCATCTCACTGATTTTAAAACAAGACACCTACCTGATACAGCACCGCTGTTCCCTTCTGCATCCGCCTCCCCAGCTTAGCTCCCTTGCTGGCTCTTCCCTGGCTCCAGCCTGTAGGCTGAAAGCCCACAATGGTGGTGTACCGCCCCTTGTACCTCTGCAGGAGCTTCTCCATGGACTGGAGAGTCACCTGGAACATGGGCACCTGCATGGGATGCAGCAGGAGCAGCAGCAGCATTAATGACAGAAGAACCTTTGCTTGCTTGTATGGCTTCCTTTCTTTGCTTGCCTGCTTGAGAAACTAGCATGAATGAACATCTTGGCTCCTGGTGTGTGCCAAGTGCTCCTGACGAGGGAGTCCTAGGTTAGCCGGCTTTAGGCTTTGCTCAGTAAAAAGCTATCCCGGTCCTCTCCTAAAGGCATTTTCTGCCCGGCCCCCCCCCCCAAAAAAAACTTGCTTGGCAGTTGCGGAAATCAACCCCTGGGCTTGCATGGCAGTTGGAATCAATCCCTCGGCTTGCATAGAATTTGATTACCTGCTTTTTGCTCTACAGTAACTCATGCAGTCCACATTGGTTTCTTCACCCCATCCCCAACATGAGAGTGGGATGAGGACGTACACATGGACCTCCTTGAACTGCTTCATTTCTGTTGTCCATGGCTTTTCAATCCTGGATCTGGGGGTCTGCTCAATAGCTACAAGCTGAGCTGTAAGCAAGATTTTCCCACAGGCCCAATAGTTGGCCTGCTGGCTAGTGCCTAGAGGGGTTTCAATTTCCCAGGTTGTATTATCTTGTATAGTCAATCCTTCTTGTAGATCAGGGGTGGAGCAGACAGAACCTAAGCAGTGCCTCACAGCCCCTTGTTCATGCTGGTCAGCTGGAACAGGGCCCCTCCAACCCATGAAATCAGCTTGCAGCAAGGGATGCTATTTCTGGAAATCAGGGTCATTATGCATTTGGTAGCCATGCGGTGCTTGGAGGTCTGCCCGTAGGAGCAGCATCACGAGCAGATCAGTGTCACTTCAGCTTTTCATATCTCAGATGCTAGCCAAGGACCACATTACACAGCAACAACAGCTACAGCACAGTTCTGCAGGAAAGGTTCATATCACAAGCAGAACTCACCACATGCAGGTTGGTCTCCAGATGGTTTGTGGTCAGGCGTGCTGCATGCTGTGCGCTCAGCCCTATACAGCCCAGCACCGCCCTCTTGGCAGAAGCCACATACAGCTTTGCATCCAAGGCATCTGCCACCTATAGATGGGGACAATGTGGACAACAGCAGCCATCGCTCACATGGTATCGTGCAGCAGCTAGCAGCTGCCACAGGGTGGCCTGGTAGACTTGGGAAGGCGTTCTAGATAGCATAAGCGCTATGGGGAGATTAGCAGGACGCCTGCCTTTCACACTTTTGTTAAACAATTCCTTCATAAAAAGCCAGCTGTCCGTCCTTCCAAACCTGAAGGCAGCTGGAGGTATGACATGTGTCCTGCATGTTCTCATGCAGTACAACCAAATCTGCTTGCGAGTGGGTTGACCAGACCCTCCCTTGCTGCTTTGATCAAACTTTCAGGGACCCAAGTCTGACTTGAGCCGCAAGGCTGGAAAAGAATGCAGAGCAGAAATAATAATGAGACTGCACTGCAAAACCAAAAGGCACAGGAATTGCTCACAGGACCTGCCCCCATGGCTGCACCCCACCTGGAGGAACAAGCGCTCTTTGCCAATGGTATAGGTCCCAAACAGGAAGAGTGTCCGTGGGTTGAAGGATTCTGCCTGCAAATGTACACAGCAGGCATGTCACCTGAGGTGAATAGGTCCTTCAAATATGCACTATCTTGAAGTAAGAGAGCACTCAAAGCAGAAGAGGTACACTACAGCAAAACGCCTTCTAATGAGATCGACCAGGGCTTATACCTGTGTGGTCGGTATATCGGGTGACTGCACATGCTGTGCTGGGTGAATATACATCAGGTGGTCAGTGTGACCACGCATATACACAAAGTGGTCACTTGCACCTCAGATAGCCTCAAATGTGGTCATTTGCCACACGGCATATACGCCATGCGCTCTGATGCGCTCGAGTTGACCACAACTGAACAGGCTTGGGGACACTTAAAACTGGGTTCACTCGTATCGATTTGCTATAACATCATTTCAAAAGGATCTGCTGTCGTAAAAGGTGCCTTTTACATGGTAATATAAAGGGTTGTGTGTATCCCCTGCCTGGGAAGGAGTAGGGGCAGCAGCTGTGATGGAAGGGTGAGCAGGCCAAAACCTACGGTTTACACTGACGTCCTGCTGCTTGCATTATTGATACTTATAGCTTGCTTACGCTGAGAAGTGGCAGTGCTGTATGGAGGTTAGCAGGGAGGCCTACCTTTGAGACAGTTTCCCCCACGCTGCCATCAATGCATCTAGGCTACGTGCATGCTGCTGCCGCATTCCCCTGGCAGTGAGACTACTATTAATACTGCAAGCCCCATGCTTCACCACATGGCAGGCTGCATAGTGCCGGGTGGTCAGAATAAGGCCTCAGAGACATTACGGCATACCTTGACAGCTCTGAGCGCCTCTGCCACCACATGCTGCTGACTGGGGAAGGTGTACTGTGGATCGCAGTAGGTGGTGTCCAGGACAAGCACACAGCGCCTGCCCACCAACGCCTGGAGCTCAGGCTGGGACTGCATCAACTCTGGGTCCAGCCTAGTATCACCTGTTGCATAAGGGATTTTTTTAGTAATGCATAGTGCGCAAAGTATTCTCCCAACCTTAGCAAGATGTTATTGTCAGCCTTCAGCCTTCAGCCTTCTTCAGACCCCCACACCCCATCCATTTTGCTAGGGAACGCACCTTAATGATGCGGGGGATATCTTTGTTTAAACACAAGAGATGTTATAGCCAGCATTGAGCAGGGATGCACACCTCCTTGGCATTGGATTGGGTTTACAGGGCAGCAGGGGCTCAGATACTGGAATTCGTGCAACGGTCAGGGTGACCCATGCTATGGCTTGTACCAGAGACAGAGAAGACAGTGTCGGCAGTAACATGTGCAGATAGCATGTGCATGTAGCAGGTCATGTCCATACTTATCAGAGTGCAAGCACCAGCTTCAATTGATGGGAAGTTGGGTGGGGCATAATCACAGGTACTAGATGGAAGAAGTGAAACAAGAAAGCCAGGCCGACAAGGCTCCTTACAGGATAGGAGATTATGCCACATAAGATACTGAAGGCAAGTTGATTGCACATCACGTCAATGCCTTGCCTACCTGTATGAAGCACTGGTGGAAGACCTCCTGGGGGCTCTGCAAGGATCAATGCTGCTCCGGGACAGTGGTTCGCCTCTAAGAAGGTGATCCTTACACCTGCAGGACAGAACAGTAGCTGCTTTAGCCATGTAGCCACCTGGCAAGCTACGGTGAACCTTCCTGATAACTTTGCACACTCTGCTATACTGGCCTTACATGCACAATTTGTGTTGCCAGCAACCTGTTTGTAGCTGCTGAACAATAGTATGATGATGAACAGCTTTATATAAGCTTGCGAAACGTCTGTACCGGTATTTAGTCACACAATGCAGGGTGTGATCCATGAGACAACGGCATGGGTGATTCGAAGAGGACACTTCCTGGTGGAGATAAGCGGAGAGATGGATGAAGTCATTATCCGAGCAGCGAAGTGTGCATGAGTGCTCACCTTCTACCATGATGGTTTGCCTCAGAGGTACTGGTTGTAACCTCTGGGGTGGGACTTTTATCTTCAGGCTCACAAGGGCAGCAGTGATGGGGGTGCAATAGATGACGCCCTCCTTAAAGTGCTTCGTCAGGCCACCATAGTGATCTACAAAAGAAGATGCCAGACTTCACATTATGACAGAGAGATGATGTCAGACTTGAGGCTGCTGTATGTAGCACGTCGCAGTGGACTGGCATGAAGCCCATAACTCAACATACAGCTTCAATAGACAGCGCCAACTTCCACACATTCTGCCCAAGGTTGAAGGATGCATTATGGAGCCACTTTTTGGTACCAGCAACCAATTGTGAAGTCCCTTCCTGCAATCAGCACTCAGCTACCACGCCGCGACAACTTTCCCTAGTGGATAGGCCAGTAACACGTGCATCTTTCATAAGGGGGGTTGCAATTACCTGCGTGGAAGTGTGTGAGGAACCAGGATTTGCAGCGCAAGCCCTTGGATGCCTTCCCAAAGCAGTCCACTAAGAAGTTGGTGCCAGGTAGAGTGCGCCAGGCAGGAAAGCCCCTACAAAACCAACGGAGGGAGGCTCAAAACTCCACAGTGGCTGTATCAATATGCAAGTTCTCAGCCATGAGCAATGGCAACATCATGATTGGCATCATGAACAATTCTGCTTACATGGTCGACCCTGCCAGGCAGTCCAATGCCTGGTTCCAAGGAGCATAATCGTCATAGGATCAAGGGCAGCAGATGTAGTTCCTGTATTAGACTTTAAAGGTAGTCCTGATCTGCCAGGGTGCAAAATGAACTGTACCACCATGGCAACCACTCGGCATGTTCAAGCATATCTTGTCATCTATACATGGCTGCATACTAAAGACATCCACCCGCTTGTCCATTGTTAGATCTATCAGTTCAATGTGCAGGGCTACTGTCATAGCTGACAATGCTGTTCTATACCATCCCTCAACCGACTCCCAGTCTGTATGAAGACAGCTCTCTTACTAAGAGGCATTCGGCCTGTTGGAATCGCTGCAATCCGGCACTTACACAGGTAACAAGTCACTCCTCCCTCCCTGATGCATCACTTGCGGCAGTGCTGAGCTGCCATGACCACTGACACTCATCTGCTCAGCCAGTGGCCTCTTTTGCGGCTGCCGCTCTCTGCTGCTGCTGCTGGCCAATTGCTGGCAGTGCCAGCCAGTCTTATTGCTTAGCTGCTGCTGCTGCTGCTCTATGTGCTGACCCTTTTGCTGCTGCTGCTGCTGCTGCTGTCCCTTAGGGCTGAAAAAGTCCTTGATGCTCTTAGGAGCACTTGGGCCCTTCTGGTTGAACATGCTGGTCAGTGGCTTGCTCCAAAGGGTGTTAGTTACTGGGGCAAGGACTGCTCTGCTGCAATTGGACGCTCTCTGCTGCTGCTGCTGCTCCTGCATGCTTTCCCCTGGTTGTTTCTGCTGCCTATGCTGCTCCACTCCGTGATGCTGCTGCTGGATGCCTTCCTCCTCCTGGTTCACTTGCTGCTGTGGCTGCTGCCGCTCTACCCCCTGCTGCTGCTGGCTTATGACTACGGCCGATCGCTGTTCAGAAACTGGCCCCACCCTAGCAAAGGTGCATCCAGGGGTCACGGCTGACTCCTGTTTGCCATCCAAGCTTTCTTCGTTGTTGTCTCCATCGCCATCCTCTTGGCTGCTTTCAGGCTCAGCAAGCGCTGCAGCCGCTCGCAGAATCTTAGCTCGCAACAAAGGGTCCTCAACTCCCAACCCCTGCAGATTGAGGAAATGATGATCGAAGAAAACATGGATGCATTACAAGATCCAGCAGGTGCCAGCTTGACAATGGTATGTGCTAGCCCAAGGTGTGTTCTTGGGTCTTTGGGTTTGTGTGCAGCCAAGCTCTACAATGTGGAACAGGACAAAAGATGTCCTACTCCTGCCGTCACAGGGTAAGCACAGCACTGGCTGCTGTTGCATGTATATGGCTATCACTCTTACCGTATCTACACCTGTCACACCCTTCCCACAATGTATATCAAGGTGTCACACATACAAAACCACCCAATGACCACCAACAAATAAGAGATGTTGCTGAGGGACAGGACAGCTGCAGAGATGATGAAGTGCCTGCAGGCTTACCTGCAGGTCCTTGTCTGTCAGCTCAGGCAGCACGTCCAAGTCTACCTCCTGCTCAAGGAATGCATCCACATAGGCAGCGGCACCCAGCGCCTGTAACCTGTAAGGCAGTACCCAGCGGCTTTGATCATACTATTATGATTGATCTGGCACTGCGAGTCCTGTGCTGGTGACAGTCAAAAAGTCGTGCCTGTGGCAAAGCTGTCAAAACAGACTGTATGTGTTTGGATCTTGCATGTCCAACAGCAAACACACCAGACCTCACAGAAGCAGAACCATGGGGTTAAACGGATCTGTGGGTGGTTTAGATGGTAGATATTAGCCTTGGGTTTCAAAAGATCTAGGTTGATGGAGTGCTGCTGACGGCAACTGGGACAAAAGTGCAGTAAACAAGCTCAGCGGAGATGCACTGCACCAAGCGGTTAGATGCAGACCTGTTGAGGTGTGCTACAAGAATAGCCCATATGCACTATTTCTGTATAGCATTCAGCACATGCAGGCGTATCAGATTACTGAGTCCATGGCACCAGGCAACGAACCACTGTCATGGCACGCACCATGTTGCCGTGCTATCCTGTGCCTGGGTTAACTGGACTGCTGTTGCTGCCCCCCAATCATCATCCTCAACATCCTGCTCCTCAAAACCATCATCCTGCTCCTCCTGGTCCTGCTCACTGTGCTGCTGCTGATCCTGCTCCTGCTGCTGCTCTGTGGCTGCCCATGGGTCTAAGGCTGCATCCATGTCTTCCTCTGCTGCTGCCGTTGAGTGTGGAGGTTGTGCACCAGGCAGCCCTGCTAGATCTGGGCCTCCCTCCTTGGCTGGGTTCACACCAAGGCCCCATACCTCAAAACCCCCTGCATGGTCACCTCCTTCCGGGTCCTCCCATGGAGCTGAGTCATCGTGACAGGTAGCATCCACCACTTCACACTCAGTTTGAGCTGGCGCATCACCTGCGCCTCCAATGCAATTGGTGGCATGTGCAGTGACTGTGCTACTGGTAGCAGCTGCAGTAGGCGGAGGGCTTGTCTCTTGTCTGCTGCTGCCAGGAGCTGCAACGCTAGCACTGGCAACATATGGCTGAGTTTGCTGGTGATCATGCTGCGGGTGCTGAGGCTGGTAATCGTACGGCTGCTGCTGCTGCTGGTATTCGTACTGCTGCTGCTTCTGCTGTTGATGCTGGTCTTGGTTTTGGTACTGCTGCTGGTGGTAGTATCTGTGGTTCTGCTGCTGCTCTGCGCCTTCCTTTAGCTCTATTCGTTGCTGCTTTACAGGCAAAGAATGTTTCGGCAGGCCATTTAGCGGCTCCTGGCTCGGGCTTAATTGCGTAAGCTGCTTGGCGTCCAGGCACGCATTGACATGTGCATGTCTCCCTAACTCTGTGTGGGACACATCTGCTAGGTTGCAGCAGCAAATGGGGCATTTGTCTGCTGCCTCTGGCAGTGCGGCTAAGGTTGCTTGGACTTCCTGCTTCGCCTGCTGGGGCTGCTGCTCCTGCTGAGATACAAGAGTTGGGGTCTGCCTGGCACCAGGAGCAGTGCCCTCGTGCTGCCATTCGTTCTGATATCGGTGTACCTTCTGTTTAGTAACCGGGAGCTGCTGCTGGCGCTGCTTGATTTGCAAGAGCGTGTTTAGAGGTCTGGAGCTTAGCTTGTTGGGTCGGTGAGAAAGTAAGAGTGAAAAAGCTGCGTTATCACTGGCTTCTGCTGTTTCAGCAGCAGTGCAAGGTATGGACGAGCTGGACTGAATGTTTTGGGAAGGGAACTTTGTTTTTGGTTTAATGGCGCTCTTGGGTGGGCCTTCTTTGGGTACAATCTGCAAGGCCTTAGGCTTCTGCCGCTTGAGTGGCGGGGCCCGTTCGCTACTTTGCCGCCTCTTGTTTCCTGACAAGGTGCCAGCTGATGCCGAAGATGCTAAGCTGCGCCTTAAGACTTTGACACGCCTGCTTCCAGTGCTACTTCCTGGCTGGAAGTCCACGTCCATCGCTCAGTTTTCGGCCAACAGGTGCCATGATATGCTCGCTGCTCTCGAGCGAAGTTCGGCGCGGGCTTGTGCTAACAGTTAGCTGCTCCAATGGCCCGCCCCTCAGCACCTGTCATCGGACTTGCAGTTGAACACGGCTCCGCTGCCCTTGGTGTCACCCCATAAATAATGCTCATGATCATGACCATCTCATTAGCTGTTTTGTCTTTTCCTTTGATGGAGAACAGACACATGGGCATGCACTGTCTATATAACATGGTCGTTCTCTCCTTGGCATCTTTCGAGCATCACCCACGTGCCACACTGACTTTAGACACCTCTTCTTGGCTGTTCAAATCAGTAGGAAATCATAACATTACTACGATCCCAGCATTGCACATCTGACGTGTCTTTGTGTCTTGCCGAGAAGTCTTGGCAATAAAGGGGCTGCAAGTGATCTTCAACTATGAGTGCGGAGGACGAACTGCAGGAAGTGCAGGAGCAGCTTCAGGGCTATGGGAATAAGCTACCTCCTTTTGATACGCTGAGTTTGTACCTGCGGATTGTACGTCTGCATAAGAAGAAGCAAAAGGTTGCATTGCCCAGGTCCCAGTGGTCCTGATTCTGGTTACCCTTGCAGTCCAGAGAAGCCCGCATCAAGAACGCAGAACAGGTGGCCAAATATGGCACAATGCTCATTAAGCACTACAAAAGTAAATTAGCAGAAGAAGAACGTAAGTGAGTTGTGACTGAGTGCAGCTGGCCAGACAGGTTATGAAGCCAGGAGCAGAGTGCGTGTAGTTCCAGCTGGTCTCAGCATCTCATGTGGCTACTGGGGCTTGTTTGACTGGCGAAGCTGCACTCCACATGCATCTCTTGTAGCAGCTGCCAGCAGGCAAGGAAGCTAACAGTGCAGCACAGCAACATGCCCGTCAGCATGAACCTTTGGATGTGCTAAATCCGTCATTCATTCTGGCATGGTGTTCTGCCCTGCCAAGGTGCAACATGAGTGCTATAGTTGCAGCAACCAAAATGGTTGGTAGCCTGTTCTCAGAGCTTTGCTCCAGCAGCAGCAGAACAGGCACTCAAGGCTCGACCAGCAAGTTGATAACTGCAGCTCCCAGCAGCAGTTTACACACTCCTGTCTTTTGAGGACTTCTGAAGTTGCTTTATAGCTTCCAGTACAGCTTGGCCTCAAGGGATGGGCACCAGGCAAGATGATGCCCATGTTATCATGCTGACATGTACCTCTCTGCTGCTGCAGTGTGGCTGGTTTATGAGCAAGTAGCAGTGGCAGCGATGGAATGCAATTCATTGTCAACAGCAGCAAACCTCATCAAGCAGATCCTCCAGAAATTCCCGGGCAGCATCAGAGCTAGGCGATTGCAGGTAAGGCTGCCAGGCAAAGAACACTTGGTATTCTCCCTCTCAACACAGTATCTAACTGGCTGCGGTCATGTGGCGGGTGCTGCATGGTCCTAGGGCTGTGCAGTGACCTACCTCACATCTCGTATGCTAGCTAACCAGATTGAGGGCCCACGTGATCTGGCTTGCAGTGGCAGTGACTTCGGCTTGCTAGACCAAGGAGGAGTGTAGATGCACTCTCTGATACGTCTGAAGAGCTCTGGCAGTGCATGTACGTGGGCAACAGTCATATGTGTATTAGCATTATCATCACTGACCTTGCCGGCATACTCTTTTCAGCATTTCAGATGTGTACAGTCAAGCACCTTCAGCGTGTCTCTCAGGAGGTCAAGGGTCTGTGAGCATGTGCAAGTTTAGAGATGGTTGTAAGCTACCTCATGCTGCCTGTTGCTCAGGGGATGTATTATGAGGCTGTGGGCAGAAATGAGCGTGCAGAGGAAATCTACAAGATGGTCATAGGAGAAGAGCCAAGCAACGAAATAATTGCCAAGCGTATGGTAAGGTCGCTGGTAGCTTCCTTTAATTGACTGCAGCTTCGCCTCCATTAAAAGAGCAGTTGCATTATACCTGTCATCCTATGAGAATTCCCCAGCATGCCTCAGCCCATAAGCAGGTCTTCTGACGCTTCTCCACTTCTTCTTCAAATTGAGCTGTCTTTGGCTCGCTCGTGTTGGAGATTTCAATGTTTTGGTACTTTGCTTTTTGTCGATATCCGTTTACGGCCTTGGCTAGTCTGGGCCTCCTGTGCCATCTTTGTCAAGTCCAACAACAATCATATGCGTTTGCGCTCATGTTCGGGCTCATGGCTGTATGTAATCCTGGCACCCTTCAACTTCCCCGTGAGAGGTGACATTTTTTCTGGGTTATCTGCAGACTTGGATGGACATGCTGGTCTCATGCCAAGTTGCGTTCACTTATCTGCTTTATATCATCATGGAATGATTTCAATTCGATGCTGCACTAACTGTTACAACTGCTGTAGGTTGCCATGCAGCGAGGTCGTGGTGACCTTACGGGGGCTATAGCTACGCTGCGGCAGTACCTGGACCACTACATGAATGACAGGGAGAGCTGGGAGGAGCTGGCAGACTTGTACTTGGAGGTATGCGAGGGGGATGGATCGTGGTCAATTGGTTGCCTGCTGTTACACCAATTGTGGAAGAACCTCAAAAAATACAGAGTCTGTTTGATACCTGTTCGCAAGGGGTCTTAGTTAGGGAGGATAGTGGTGTTTTTGTCCGGAGCAAAGTGTACTCCAACTCTCTGGCTGCAAACAAATGGGCTGTGTTTGCAGGCAGGCAGGGGCGTCAGATGACATGGGTTGCACAGTGTGGCTACCTATAGTGCTGTCTACTATCCTGCAAAAGGACACTGGAGGGGGATCATTATGTGTTTTGGGACAGTGCTTATTTCTTTTTGGCAATCCCCAAAGACCAGTGCAGGGCACTGCCATGGTGCAGGAGAGGACCCGATTTGTGACCCTCGGCTGAGTCACTGCCTTACCATATGTGTTCTCTTGGCTCTGGAGCTTTGCTATGAAATGTGTATGCTGATTTGCTATTGTTGTCCTGCAGGCATGTATGTACCGCCAAGCTGCCTTCTGCTATGAAGAGCTCATCACGTTCCTACCAGGCTCTGCCAACTACTGCATCCGTTATGCAGACATCCTTATGACCATAGGGGGCCAGAGCCATGTACGTGCGGCTCGGGCGTACTACAGCAAGGCAGTGGCGCTAAGCCAAGGGAAGAGCGTGCGCGCTCTGATGGGGCTGCTGGCGGCAGGTGCTGCGTTAGGCGCAGATGCAAAGGTGAGGAAGCTGCCATGTGGTTTTTCTGCTTATGCATGCAGAATCTGGTTGAAACATGTCAGACTACTGGACTTGCATGAGGGTTTCTTCTATAGGTCCTTGTTTTGAGTATCTGACTTCCTGTCTGGCATCTTGTGGTGTACATGAGGTCGACTGCATGGGAGATGGGGTGTTGCTGTTGTCTGAATGGGTTCTACATGTCATCTGAGCAATGGTGTAGGAGTATGGTGGGGTTGAAGATGTCTGGATCTGTCATGCAGACTAGTCTTTTATTTGGGTGCTGCTCAAAGGTGCAACATCACACAATGGATACCACATCAAGCAGCTATTGAGAGGGAAGTTTTGGGTCTCTCTAATGTGGGCATTGACTTGAGTACTGTACATTATATATGTATATTTGCCATGGAAGCAAATGGCACCATGCAAGTCGGGTATCGGTTGGTGCAGCACCACCAGCAAGGAGTCAACTCAGGCTCCAACGGAATGCTCAAACTTCAGGCATAGAAGTCTCACACTGGCTGCACCAGCCATTCTTGATCCCTTGCTAGCCACTGTATGTTAAGCAAGCCCATTCCGATTTGCCATTCACTGAGTTGTTGACCCAGTCAACAGCAAACCAAGCAGCTTGATGCCTTGCTCAGGGCAATCTGAGCTGCTCAGCTTGAGCTTCTGCGTTGGGTCCTCATTCTCCAGCACCTTGTTGCTATGTGCAGGGTGAGAGCACAGGGGAGCAGCTGCCTGCAGCAGCAGGGCAGATGTTGCAAAAGCTGTACGGGGAGCAGGCGCCAGACAAGCTGCCTGTGTTGGAGCAGGTCCTGAAGCAGTTGAAGCTAACCAGCATCGGCAGCAGCAGTAGCACGTGAGCAAGTGTGAAGTGCGAGGATGGCACCAAGTTGTTTCGAGGGTCGTTGAACTTTGAGAGGATATTATACATTATGGGCGGCTGGGGCATGAGGTGTCATTCAATCGTATAGGAGTCCCGTGATAGGGACAACGATGCGGTGGTTCCCAGCATGCTGCCAAGGACCTTGTATGGAGGTTTGACCATTTCCTGCTGTAAATAGTAACACCTGGGTCAATAATAGCAGCCAGTCAGACATCACATTATCAGCACCCTGCAGTCAGGATCGCCAGAGCGGACTGGGCCTTGGCACTGGCCCACGTCAACTGGCCGTGAGCGTCACGGCTTGCCCTTCAAGTGACAACCTGGTCAGGGAACCTTGCTTTTATTCAACGGCGTGCCGGTTGCTAGCGAAAGAGCGATCTCGCCTTTCACACTGTCTAGGGCCGACTCGAAATCGGCTCGGCACGGCAGAGATTCAAAGAGTGGCATGCCTCGCAGCAAGTGAGCCGAAATGCGCTTGCAAACAGCAAACGCTTACCTGCTGCGTCCATGCGTTGAATTATCTAAGCAAAGCTAGCGAAATAACCTCACTTTGTTGGTCCCGGTCCGGGCGAGAGGAAGACGCTCTGGGCCATGCCTGCCGCAGTGAGATACTCACAGAGGGCGCAAGCTGCGCTTTCTGTGTCTTCCATTCCATGCTTGATCTTCTCGCACTAAACATAGGTCTCAAATATCCTGAGCGCCGATGCTTGGCTCCCATTTAGTCCTCATCCGTGGCATCTTTGCTCTTGCGGTAGCCTCTCTCGAAGACGTTCACAACAACTCTTGACATTAGCAGCGTCCCTTCGTCCTTAAACTTTCGTTGATTTAACCCGCGTAGCCATTGGAGGGACATCCGGACTTCTACGAAAGAACTGCTGCCTGGAGGGACCAGCTGCCAACATGGACAAGTTTGCAGAAGCGTTCCTTGACTCCGTAGGCGCTGGGCAGAAGAAACACATCTTAGAGAACTCCGGCATCGACTTCAAAGCGTTTGGGCAGCAGCGCTCCAACGAACAGATGCTACAGCAGCACGAAGCAGCGCTCAAGAAGTGCCAGCAGATGTGTAGCATGGCAGGAGCTACACATTATAATGTCTCGACCTCAAACGTGGATGTCAAGCCTGTAGCATTTGGCAGCTCCTCCGGTCCACCTGACCCTTCTAGGTGCACTGTAGTGCCTGCCAAAGCCCTTCAAGCCAGTACAACCCACAGGGGACAGATGCTGAGGGGAACCCTTGTGGTGCAGCCAGTGGTCTATACCTCAGTCCAAACCATCCTGCAAGATGAAAATGGAGACCTCGTCACGGTAAGTGGGTTATCCTGTGCAGCCAGATCAAAGTACATATTCCTTGCAGACACGTAAATACATCATCTTCAATCAATGTGCATCTACTTAACTACTCCGCAGTACCAGCACGCCCTGCTACCTTGCAGTGCACGTGCTGAGTAGCCTGGTTGCTACTGTATCACCCCATTCCTTCCCAGATCCTCCTCTTCATGTCCCCAATAATACACTTGCTTGCTACTACGTAACCGCTGAGTGACTGACTGCCACCCCATTCATGTTCACATGTGATCCAGCCAGAAACTACTCCATTGGAGTTTATAAACAAAAGAAAGTTCCCTGTCGTTTGCTTATGGGTAGTACTGATTGCTAACCAACAGAGCAAAAACATAGTCATTACATGTATGCACACCCATTTCAGCCTGCATCGAGTGGGACTCATGGCCTTTCCAGCCGTCATTAGGATTTGCCACCCTCATTTAAGACTAGTCAATAGTAACAATAAATATATCGCCCACTTCTGGGACATTCACCGGTGTCCTGCAGTTGCACCTGTACAATGTCCTCCCTGCTGGCCTGAAAGACCCCCGGCAGCGTATGTCTGCTGCTGCCTCCCTGTTCCCTAAGGGTCAACACCTCCTGGTGCTGGAGCCTTATTACAAGATCATGGCAGATGGAACATGGGGGGTGCGGGTGGATAACCCAGCGGAGGTGGGTACTATTGTCTTTCAACCTGCCTGGCTTTTTTCATGAAGGTGCACTAGTTGTGAGTCAAGGAGGAGTTCAGCCCTAGACGGTTTGCTGACTTTTGTGCGCCCCGATGTGCTGGAGAGTGGGTATGTATAGAAAATGATATAGCCCTGTATTTGTATGGCTTGTCAAAGAGGCCGGGAGTGCGTAGCTCCCGGCAATGGATGTAACATGTGTATTTGAAAGGCAGAGCTGTTTCCCGCGTGTAAAACATGCAACCAGGAGGGTTTATGAGTGGGGGGAGGAGCTATAAGCATAGGAGTTCCTCCCTCTCTCCCCTGCTATTTCATAGGGAAACCGGGGTCCACAGCAGCTCGTGTCTGAGTGAGCTGGTAGGCAAGAGCAGCCTATGGGTAGGAAGGGTTCAAATTATGAAGAGAACCTAGTCGTAAATAAGCCACAGCAATGGTCCATTGTATTGGCGTCCTGTTACATTTTGTGAGCGCTCGACACAAGCAGAGATTGGGAATCAAGGCTGCTCCACCTGTAGGCCTCTTTTTGACTTGAATTGCCCCTTGTTTAGCGGTTGCCTACAGCTTATTGTGGCTAGGGACAAAGCATCAGGCAGTATAGATACACATGCATCTCTTAGCATGCATGTCCTGCAAGGTGATCAAATTGAGCCATTAGGCCATGGAGTTGTGGAGAAATGGAATGTGCATGCAATGTGTTACATGTGCTTCTCTCCCGCAGGTGATCAAATTGCGACAGTTAGGTCCTACAACAGTAGAGGAATGGCAGGAGGAGGGGCGGGTACACTTCACAGCGCAGGACTACAGCCGAGCTTCAGACTGCTACACCTCTGCTCTCAAGCTGCTGCTGGAACCAAACAAGGGCGGCTGCTCTAACTCCACCACTACCAAAGCCAGCAGCAGCACCACCACCAGCAGCACGAACAGCAGCAACAGCAGGGGCACAGCCAGTGGGAGGGGTGTGCACAGCTCTTCGGCTCAGCAAGACAATGGGCCAAGAATGAGCGAGCTGCTCAGCATTCTCCTCAACCTATCAGCTGTCAAGCTCAAGCTGCTAGAACCAACAGCAGCGTTGATGTATGCCCATGCTGCTCGACAGATAGATCTGACTAGTGTGAAGGCTAGTTACAGGCAGGCCCTCGCTTTGGGGGCTTTGGGACATGCTGAGGCAGCAAGAGCTATGATGGAGGTTGCAATTGGTCTTCAGGAGCAGCAGGAGGGGGGTCGAGAGCAAGGGCTTAGTGGGGTTCAGGTCCGGAAGGAGTCAGCCGTCAGGGAGAAGTTTCTGGCTGATCTGAAGGATGCAGTAGCTGCAGCCGCACGAGGAAATGCTGCTGCTGCTGCTGCTGCTGCTGGTGGTTGGGGCACCATGGAGCGGCAGGGGTGGAGTGAGGGGGAGCAACGGCAGGGGGAAGTCGAAGCATCGAGGGTGACTGCAAGAGCTGTGACTGAGTATCTCCAGCAGAAGCAGCAAGGAGGCATGGGTGCCGTGAACCAGAGCAGCAGCAGTGGAAGGGGAGGACGAGAGCAAGGAGAAGCAGCGGCTGAGCTCAAGGAGGGCGGCAATGCAGCTTTCAAATCAGGTGATTACCCTGCTGCAGCTGCTGCATATGAGGCTGCATTGCTTGCTGAGCAGGCTGCTGCTGCTACTGCTTCTACCTTGCTATCAAACAGAGCTGCATGTGCTCTGCCTTTAGGAAAGGAACACTGGCATGCTGCTGTAGCAGATGCTACTGCTGCTGTGGTGCTAAACCCTAGTTTGGTTAAGGGACATTATAGGAGGGCCAAGGGGTTATTGCAGCTGGGGCTTATTGCAGAGGCGCAGGAGGCTTGTGTTTTAGGTCTCAGGTTGGAGCCTAAGGAGCATGCTTTGCTGCAGCTTAAGGAGAGGCTGGGGCCTCTGATTAAGCATCAGGCTGCTGCTGCTGCTGCTGCTGGTGGGGCTGGGGGTGGTGGTGGCGGTAAGCAGGTCCTGGAAGGTGAGGAGGGTATGATGAAGGTGTCAGCTGGTGGACAGGACATCAACTCTAGCAGCAGCAGCAGCAGCAATAGAAATGTGATGAAGCAGGCAGGGAATAGCACTACCAGCACTGCCACCAAAGGCAGCAGCAGCGTTGAAAGCAGCAGCACTAGCAGCAGGAGTGCCAGCAGCAGGGAAAGTGGTGGCAGTCGTGGCCAGCAATCAGTTGTTACTGCAAAAGGAACCAAATACTCTACTGCAAAAGTAGATCGCTCTGCTGCCAGTAAAGAGCCGCAGCAGGAGCAAGGGCGGAAGCAGAAGCAGAGGAATCTGACAGAGAAGGAGCAGAAGGAGCAGAAGCAGGAGCCGCAGCAGAGGAATCTGACAGAGAAGGAGCTAGCAGAGTTGGAGGCTGAGGGCGCCATGGAGGTGGAGCAGCTGGCAGCGCATAATGATACTCTGGCTCTGATGATGCGCTTCAGGCCTCCTGGGGGGCCCCGGCTGCCCCTTTGGATGATGCCTGTGGATGAAAGGGTGCCAAAGTTCCATTTGGAGTTTACTAAGCAGGGCAGGTGGGTGTGGGTGGGGTTTCTTTTTCACAGCTATGGTAAAGTTCTGGCAAAGTATATGTGGCCAGATACTGTTGAGATGGAAGATCTGGTTGAAACTATGCACTTTGGAGTGTGAGCGTGAGTTGAAGAGCACTTGTTCAATACCTCTCAGCACACTCTGCTGGCTTCTGCATGTTTCCAGCGAAGGTTCTGTTTCTCAGTATTGTGTTAAATCCTGATTTTGATAAGGAGCCTTGTGTTCATGGCTTGAGTTTATTTGCTATTGACATAGCTGAGCTTGCGTGTAGATCGATGTGGTTAATCGATTGACTGTTGATTGATTGTTGATTGACTGATTGATTCATAAACTGATGATCATTTATTAACTGATGGCTTCTTTGATTTATTGTGTCGTTTTCTATTCCTGATTTGTTCCTCTTGTGTACCTGTCATTTCCAGTCTTCCACGCTTCTGCGACCCCAAGTCCTGCCACAAGAAACTCTGGGAAGCCTACGAACTTGCCCGCAGCCTCCCCAACCACATTTATGCCTTGATGACCAAAGAGCACTGCATCCCTCCTCATGGCCTCCTCCAGCGGTTGGGAACCAACGACCGTAGCACCCTTGAGAGTTTTGTTTCACTTGACATGGGTGAGGTGCTGTTCTCACCTCGGTCACCCTACAGTCAAAATCGCATCATCCATAGCTTCGGTAATGTGGCGTGTGTAGGGGAGTTCATGACGCCGGGGACAACACATGTAGCAGTGGGGTTTGTGGATTTGAGCCAGCTAGCTGCTGCTGTAGTAAGATGGGATGAGGAGGGGTATAGTGAGGCTTTTAAGGGGCAGCAGCAGCAGCAGCAGGGACAGCAGCAGGGGCCGGGGCTGGTGGCTGGCGAGCAGGTGCGTCCGCTGAAGTGGGTTGGTTATGAGTGCAGTGCCCCGTCTGTTGCTAAGACCTTGGTGATAGCTGAGATGATGAGGCAGGGAGCAGCAGAAGAAGAAGTGATGCAGGTAAGGAGGAGGGGGACCTGATGGCGGAGGGGGGGGGGGGGGGAGATGCACTAGGGTGTCGTGGGGATGGGTGGTGGAGGTGCACTTTGGGGAAGGGATTGGTGTGTAACGAAAGGTGGCTTGGTTGACCAGGAAAGTGGAGGCGGGGCCAATGGCTCTTTGACTTTACTGCAGCATGCTTCGACCATATGCTCAATGACCTCGGCTCCTTGCATCCCTGATCCTGATGCACAGTTATACCTTCAAGCTTGAGGGTTGTCGCAATGTATCTCATTGGGTATTGCGGCACAATGTGAGCCGTCCAAATAGGTGTCAGCTTCAGACAAGGTGCTTGTTTATCTGTTGCTGGCCAATACAGTACATGGGCGCCATAGCAACCTTTGGTCCTGGGTACAGGGCCTTGAAATTGTAGATATGTCTCGTAAGAGTGCTTTCATTGCCAGGTGTCGCCTTTGGCAAAGGAATCAAGTTGACAAATTGAGGCTGCTTTCATACCAGCTGAAAGGAGTGTGGGGACCTTGTCTGAAGGTGCTGTATATGGCAGTGCTGATGTTAGCCAAGTGGCTGAGTGGCAGATTGACTCCCGAGCCTTGTCCTCCCTGTTGTTCTTTGCTTGTTGCCTTTCCAATATCTTTCCTTTTTGCTTTCTTTATTTCCCACTTGCTTTTCCTCTCTCTTTACTTCACTCTTTCCCTCATTCTTCCTTCTTATGTCCCATGTATTCACATCTGAAGCGTGAAATATAGAGTTTCAGAAAGAAGATTTGTGTGTCTTGCATCCCCTGCTAGGTGTGGTTCTCATCTGCTTGGTCAAAATCAGCTCTGTCCAGCTTCCACCAAGCCCTGACTAGCATACTTCACATCAGCAACAGCAGCGCCACCACCACATGTGAAACCAGCAGTACCACCACCACGACCAGCAGCAGCAGTACCAAGGGAGCTAATCACGACCAGCAGCAGCAGCATTCCTAACAGCAGTGGCAGCAGCAGCAGCAGCAGCATTCCTAACAGCAGTGGCAGTGGCAGCAGCAGCAGCATTCCTAACAGCAGTGGCAGCAGCAGCAGCAGCAGCAGCATTCCTAACAGCAGTGGCAGCAGCAGCAGCAGCAGCATTCCTAACAGCAGTGGCAGCAGCAGCAGCAGCAGCATTCCTAACAGCAGTGGCAGCAGCAGCAGCATTCCTAACAGCAGTGGCAGCAGCAGCAGCAGCATTCCTAACAGCAGTGGCAGCAGCAGCAGCATTCCTAACAGCAGTGGCAGCAGCAGCAGCAGCAGCATTCCTAACAGCAGTGGCAGCAGCAGCAGCAGCATTCCTAACAGCAGTGGCAGCAGCAGCAGCAGCAGCATTCCTAACAGCAGTGGCAGCAGCAGCAGCAGCAGCATTCCTAACAGCAGTGGCAGCAGCAGCAGCAGCAGCATTCCTAACAGCAGTGGCAGCAGCAGCAGCAGCAGCAGCATTCCTAACAGCAGTGGCAGCAGCAGCAGCAGCAGCATTCCTAACAGCAGTGGCAGCAGCAGCAGCAGCAGCATTCCTAACAGCAGTGGCAGCAGCAGCAGCAGCAGCATTCCTAACAGCAGTGGCAGCAGCAGCAGCAGCAGCATTCCTAACAGCAGTGGCAGCAGCAGCAGCAGCAGCATTCCTAACAGCAGTGGCAGCAGCAGCAGCAGCAGCATTCCTAACAGCAGTGGCAGCAGCAGCAGCAGCAGCATTCCTAACAGCAGTGGCAGCAGCAGCAGCAGCAGCATTCCTAACAGCAGTGGCAGCAGCAGCAGCAGCAGCATTCCTAACAGCAGTGGCAGCAGCAGCAGCAGCAGCATTCCTAACAGCAGTGGCAGCAGCAGCAGCAGCAGCAGCATTCCTAACAGCAGTGGCAGCAGCAGCAGCAGCAGCATTCCTAACAGCAGTGGCAGCAGCAGCAGCAGCATTCCTAACAGCAGTGGCAGCAGCAGCATTCCTAACAGCAGTGGCAGCAGCAGCATTCCTAACAGCAGTGGCAGCAGCAGCAGCAGCAGCATTCCTAACAGCAGTGGCAGCAGCAGCAGCAGCAGCATTCCTAACAGCAGTGGCAGCAGCAGCAGCAGCATTCCTAACAGCAGTGGCAGCAGCAGCAGCAGCATTCCTAACAGCAGTGGCAGCAGCAGCAGCAGCAGCAGCATTCCTAACAGCAGTGGCAGCAGCAGCAGCAGCAGCATTCCTAACAGCAGTGGCAGCAGCAGCAGCAGCAGCATTCCTAACAGCAGTGGCAGCAGCAGCAGCAGCAGCATTCCTAACAGCAGTGGCAGCAGCAGCAGCAGCATTCCTAACAGCAGTGGCAGCAGCAGCATTCCTAACAGCAGTGGCAGCAGCAGCATTCCTAACAGCAGTGGCAGCAGCAGCAGCAGCAGCATTCCTAACAGCAGTGGCAGCAGCAGCAGCAGCAGCAGCAGCATTCCTAACAGCAGTGGCAGCAGCAGCAGCAGCATTCCTAACAGCAGTGGCAGCAGCAGCAGCAGCAGCATTCCTAACAGCAGTGGCAGCAGCAGCAGCAGCAGCAGCATTCCTAACAGCAGTGGCAGCAGCAGCAGCAGCAGCATTCCTAACAGCAGTGGCAGCAGCAGCAGCAGCAGCAGCATTCCTAACAGCAGTGGCAGCAGCAGCAGCAGCAGCATTCCTAACAGCAGTGGCAGCAGCAGCAGCAGCATTCCTAACAGCAGTGGCAGCAGCAGCAGCAGCAGCAGCATTCCTAACAGCAGTGGCAGCAGCAGCAGCAGCAGCATTCCTAACAGCAGTGGCAGCAGCAGCAGCAGCAGCATTCCTAACAGCAGTGGCAGCAGCAGCAGCAGCAGCATTCCTAACAGCAGTGGCAGCAGCAGCAGCAGCAGCATTCCTAACAGCAGCAGCAGCAGCAGCAGCATTCCTAACAGCAGTGGCAGCAGCAGCATTCCTAACAGCAGTGGCAGCAGCAGCAGCAGCAGCATTCCTAACAGCAGTGGCAGCAGCAGCAGCAGCAGCATTCCTAACAGCAGTGGCAGCAGCGTCAACCATCTGAAGGAGGTGCTAGAGCTGCTGCTGCACTGGCAAGCAACAGAGGTGGACCTCAAGACAAGCCGCACCGGATGGTTGGACAGTGTGAAGGACTCCTATTGCACCATTGGGAACTTCACTCAGAAGTGTGATCGGCTGGCGTTATGCCGCTACCTGCTGACTGGGGAGCTCGGGGTGGCGGAGGTGGGCAGTACGGTCATGTTTGCAGTACCTGAGGAATTTGGGCAGAGAGCCATGAGTGAGAACTTCCTGCAGGTATGTATGGTAAAGGATTGCGTGGATATACAGCACACAGTGCACCGTCAACAAGAGGCCAGGCAGGGTTAATGATTTGTATATTAGATCTGCCAAACACAAGCCGGCGTGAGTGTTTCCCATTGTTATGTAAGACCATGAGTACGTCCTTTTCACAGACCAAGAACGTGTCACTTTGAATTATGTGTCCCTAGCTTGGACTGTGGACCTTGCGGGCTGTTGTCTGTTTCGACTGTTTCGACTTTGACTGTGCAAACTAGTTCTGACCAGACCCGCTCCTCAACTACACAAAGGATACGATTATCTTGTTATGTCTTTTGGTTGAAACGCAAAACACAACACGCTTTTGCTTTCGATCAAATGATATAACAGGGCACAAGGCCACACTGAACGGTTGCAGCTCTTTATTGAATGATCCTACTCCTTTGACAATTGGTTCTCCTACTGACCTTCAAAAGCAAGGCAAGCATCTGTTCTTATGCAGAGGGGGCAGCACCTTGCTTGAGCATCATTTGGCAAACGATCTCCGTTTGTCTTTATCAACATGATGCCCTATTTCATTAATTGAAATTATTGTTCAAGAAGGCTGCTGTGGTTGGGACATGCAGTAAGTACAATAAGACAACATTGTGGTTCTGTTTTTTGCTGTTCCGCAGACGCTGCCGTTCCTGGAGCTCATGAAGCGCAGGCTGCAGGGTTCAGGTGACATAGTGGCAGCTGCTGTTGATCTGCTGCTGGTACGCGTCAGGGCTTTACGTGAGAGGGTGATGGCTGGAGAGGTGGACATACAGGTAGGAAGGTTGGATAGGGGAGGAGGTGGATATGGGATTTTAGGGGTGGAAGGAATGGATAGGGAAGCTGCATGTAAATGTAGGAGCTCAGACTGCAGATAAGAAACCTCTTACCAGGATGCAGCCATGCTCACTTGTGGCTCTAGGGTTTAGGGCTCAAGATTTGCAGATATGGCCATGCTCACTTGTGGCTCTAGGGTTTAGGGCTCAAGATTTGCAGATATAGCCATGCTCACTTGTGGCTCTAGGGTTTAGGGCTCAAGATTTGCAGATATAGCCATGCTCACTTGTGGCTCTAGGGTTTAGGGCTCAAGATGTGCAGATATGGCCATGCTCACTTGTGGCTCTAGGGTTTAGGGCTCAAGATTTGCAGATATGGCCATGCTCATCTGTGGCTCCTCTCATGGGCCTGGTCCGCCAAGCAGGGAAAGCAGGCCTAGCAGGCACAGTTCCAAAAGCAGCTCCTTCCTGCTGATGGCACCCACACTGATTTGGAGAGCCCATCTTTGAGATGAGACACAGCCAAAAACAATGCAACTCCTGACCTGGACTTCTGTTGTACTCATCACTTACCAGGTGTGTCTTGCTGAGGTGTCCCCTGACTCCCCCCGCACCCTTGGTGCTATCAAAGCACTAAATCCCTGGACCATCAGCTGGAGCAATGTGCCAGACTACTACAGCCCTGAGGTAATGAGTGCTGCATGGTGTGTCAAATTGCTTGTTTTTATCATAGTGTATGCAACATGCACTTGTTAAGACGGCACAACTGGAAAATAGTAGCTTTTATGTGGAATAGTGTGTTTGGTCGCTTAAGAGTAGTCTTGATTGAAGGGGAAGGGGGGTGCAACAATTGGCACCAGGTAGTAGAGTGATCTCATGGAGCCCCTTAATGTCATGAGAAGCAATGCCAGCAGACAGCCAGTTCTATACAAGGTTGCAGAGTTGAAACCGTTTCCTTGATCATTCAAACATGGGAACGTGCCAGGTCCCTGCAGCCCAAAGACTCACTATCCCCTGCCCTCGTCCCCTCGGCTAACCTCCTATCTGTGCATCCACCCACCCATCCACCCTTTGAGGGTTGCTATGTGAGTGAGTGCACGCCAGGCCTTGCCCCTGCGTACTGATAAGGAAGAGGCGGTACTATGGTAGCACGCGTGGTGCGCTCTCGCCTACGCTGAGGGTTGCTGGTAATGTCTGTACTGTACTGTGTCTGCAGGACTTCCACCGCATGGCCCATGCATGTAGTGCTCCAGAAGACACTGTGCACTACATGCACAGCATGAACTGGGTGAAAGATGTCATGGGAGCAAGCCATTTGGACCTCATGATAGCTGTGAGAGATGATAAACGCAAAGAGGTAGGGACGGGGGACCTAGCTTCACTGCAATTGCGAAGGTCATGGATGATCTGCTGCTTTTTTGATGCAGGCATAGCAAGGGGGGCACTGATGATGTAGGCCTGAGGTTTCGACTGGCAGGGGCATGGGTGTAATGAAGCGGCCGGTGGTAAAGTGCGTGTGCATCCATGCAGGATAGATTGACAGCCAGTTGAGTTATAGATGCTTCCAAAAGAAGGACTTTATGATACCGGCAGGTGGCAGTTTCTTGGTGGGGAATTTGACACCGCACTCTGAGGTTAGAATGACAGGACAGACATATGATATGGCTCGTTGCACAGAGCAGTAGAGCGACAAAAGAGGAGTTCCTAGCCTTATGTTCTGCTTATTATGTCATGCACTACGCAGGTGGTGAGTCACCTCGTGGAACAAGCTCATATGCTGCTGGGGCTGCTGTACAAGCCTTTCCGCTGGACAGAGCTGCTGCTGCTCCCACCAATAGAGAATGTCCGCAACATCCTAGACTTTGTGACTGCTACTCAGCACTACAAGGTGGGTTGGATTAGGGTTTAGGGTCCAGGCAATTGCGCAAGGTTGAGCTTCTCCCTTCATGCTCACGGGTAGAGGCGGGCACAGTCGTCAGGAGCCCCACAAGCAAGGTAGAGAATTCACAAAGATTTACCTTAGCTGTCGGTTCCTTGGGGATTTTACTGTACGGGAAGTTATTAGGGCGTGAACACGTGGGTATCATACTGTGTTAAGCAGCTGGGGCGTGGAGGCTGGTGGGGGCCAGGGGGAGTAGAGGCACAAGATTGCATCTTCTTTCTTATCTTGGGGTTATGGGGGAGGTTGTCCATGCATCACCTGGTTTACTGATGTAAGTCAGCAGTGTCTCCTTGTTAGCCGGACATGCCTTCCTCATGAAAGACGAAGACATGCAGGGGTTGTACAGTATGGTGCTTTGCCACGGCACAGCTTTCATAGCCCTTAGAGGGCTGAAGTGAATGGCAAGTGGTTTACAATGCGCCAAATGGCGGCATTCCTGACATTGACACTGCCCCGATTTATGTGCTGCTGCAGGTCTGGTTGTCTGCCTTCTTTGCATGTGCTGGCATGAAGGACCCTGAGGCTCAGGTGAATGTACACCAGCCCCCTACCTATGATGTGTTGACACGGACATGCACCACCATGTACCTGGCCTTCTCTTACGACCCTACTGTGAAGCTCCAGATACATCTTACGTAATGTGTTTTGCTTGAACAAAGGTCTCAGCGCAGGAGCTGTTTGGTGAGGGAGATAGAGAGGGATTGGGTTGAAAGCATTTGGAAGGACGCCAAGTAGGGCAGAGCCAAGGTCTGACAGATTGGTTGGAATTCCGGCTCCTTTCCTTTCACCCCTGGTTGGCGGAGTGTGATATGGTTGGGTGGTGCTTGTCCTTGAAGTTGATTTTTGCAGGGCTAGAAAGAGTGTAGGTATGTGTGAGAGCACTGTACAGTTTTTGGGGCAGTATAAGATTTGGGTCATGCCACAGGCGAACATGATCTGTCTTCTATTTACCAAGGCCACATGACCTGAAAGTCTCCTTCTTAGAGGTCTTTTCCATTGAGGCAGAACAAGAACAGAATAGAATGGACCATATTCCGGAATATGGCACCAATATCACATGTTGCAGGGACTTTACATTCCACTTCCGTTTTGCATTTCCATTGGCACTTGCGATCGCCCACACGCAACTGAGCAGTACCCTCAAAACGTCATGCTACAACCCAGAAGAGCAGCAGACAATGCAAATTGTGATGTGTTAGGACGCTGGTCAAACTGTGATGGTGGGTTTGTACCGCATGTACTGCTGTCAACAACTTGGTCCGATCCTTATGAAGGTCTCATTCACAGCATTGCTAGAAATTTTAACTCATGGCCACTTTTAGGCTACAGGGGCGTCGTTTCTGCAGGTTGAATGGGCTGGTGTACGGACCTATTCCATGGAATACGTGCTATTCCACTTGCTCGAGCGGAATGAGAAATGTGGCTCCATATTTCGTCCGACGGAATACGCTTATTCTGGTTCTATTCCAGTGGGTGGAAACGGAATTGGAATAGAATGCGAATAAACTCCTATTCCACCCCATATTCCACCGTTTACTCCGTGATGGAAAAAGGCTCTTATGTGCCGCTACATCCGCTCCGCTGTGCTGTGGAGGGACTCCAGAACAGAGGAGGAGGAGCAATCCATAACAGCTGGCAGGCTAGTTGAACATCTGCACCCATTAGTAACGTACGTGACTAACATAATATAACAAATACTTAAGGTGTGGCAACTGACCGCAAAGGCTGCTAGGTCGAAACGACCAAACACAGGACTAGCATAGTCCTCTGGCAGTGCAGAGCCCGCCACATATCACTCAAGCAGTTTGTGAATAGGTGTCGAGAGAGAACGATACTGAGAGCTAAGACGATTCATAGCCGTGCATATGCCGCATCCGTAAGTCCGTCTGCGGCTGGGATCTGGCAATAAATGGCGGCTGCCTGCCCATATCATCTTAGGAAATGTTACAGGAAACGCTCCTTGTGAGACAGAACGAACCAGCGCTGCAGCCCAAGCTGTCCCCACCCTGAAACTTCTTCAATTTACGTAACTGCACACGAGGAAATAGGCCCACAACTCACATGTACATTCAATCCACACCAACCGTGCTTGCCATTGGTCACAAAAGGTCTATATTAGGTCAGGGCCCAATCCCTTAAAATATGCAAGAAGGGATTTCCCCCCTTCTCTGCGTAGTTCTCTCTCTCTCTCTCGGCTGGTCACAAAAGGGAGGTCTATCTGCCTGGATGATCTTTCCAAATTAATCACAAACCTGCTGAGCAGCCAGATCTACCAGATTACCAAATGGCCCCGTCAAAGCCGGGCGCGGGTGGGGGCAGCGCCACCCACAAGGAGCCAGCTTGTTAGGCTCCAATGCTTTCACCTCAAACTTCCTGTCCAAGAGTCTCACAATGGCTCCTTCCTGTTAGATACATCAAACAAATTGGCTGCCACCAGCCCACCCTTGATGCCTTCCTAGCCAATTAATGTCAGGCCAGTCCAGTTCGACTTGCCGATCTACAAAAGCAACAGCATACCAGGTGTGATAAACCAAGATCCTTACACATAGCCTGCTGGACGCCAATAGGGCCCATTCTTGCAAGCATGATATTTAAAAACCCACACATAGAATGGCTTGCTGAACGCCACATAGGGTTCTTATTTGCATAGCCTGGGTTAACCAGTCTTTGGACATAAGCAGAGGGGCCTGCTGACCCCAACAGGGTCCTATATGCAAGGCCGGCAGCTGGGAGGCAAGCTGCTAACAGTACTTGTATTGTACACATGCACATATGTAATGTATAGCACTGCATAAACCTCGTGTTTGAGCACTGCATAAACCTCGTGAATGTCACAATCTTCCTATCAGAACCCTTGAAAGCTAAAACTAGGCCTGCTAGACGCCAATTAGGGTCTCACTTGCAAGGGCAGGGGACACACAGGAAATGAATTATATAGCGGGTTTGGGGCAAATGAAGTCGCGTGCAGAGCCACTAGTGCATACAGGCAACTTCTGGCGGTCTGCTAGGCGTCACAAGAAGTTGCATGACTAGAGCAACACGTACATATACTTGTGACAAACCTGGACAGTTGTTGCTGTCAGACAGGCAAGACCATACAAGGGGCGCATGGATGCATGTTTGTCAAAGGCCTGCAGGACGCCCTGGGGTCCTGTTTGCAATGCCTGCAGCATATGGCTGCAAAGTTAGTGTGGTTCACTCAGTGCATACATACAGATATGTCTATCAACTCGTCGATCTGCTATGACAGGACAGCTGAAAGTGGTAACAAAGAGGAGTATTTACGTAATCACATACAATCACAAGCCACCCCGCAGCAGCCCTGCCCTTCTCTCCTAAATATGCTAGCTTTCCCAGCAGATGGCTTAATCTGAGCCCTACCCCACCGTCCTCATTGTCTTTATATGTAGCTGCCCAACCCCTCCCTCATGGCCCAAACATAAAATTGTGTGCTGACTTTGCAGGTGGACCTCATACTACCACACATCCTCCCACCACCAACGTTACCCCCCCCCCCCCCCCCACACACACAAAACGGAGGTGGGAGTCTGGCTTTGAATTTCCAATACCAAATATGCGTAAGATGGCTCATAGCACATATCACCCCTATCTCTGCAATGAATCCATTTGCAAGGGCAGAAGCTTTTGGGTGTGGCAAGCTTGGGATGTTATAATTTTAGAGGCATTGCTGGCATTTCCATCAACCCTTGTGCAACAGACCTCTGCTGCTATTCGGATGCCTGCATGCCTAACACCAGCACCTGCTGGAGCATTCCTAAGGTGGCAGCCTCCGTCACCCCTTAACATCTCAAGGCCCATTGCGGCCAGCTGGTATTCAACGCAGAAGCCTGTCACTGATACCACCTCACCTTGCTGCTGCTGATGCAACAAGCAGGCGTCTAAATCCAACAAGGGACAGCACATAAGCATGCCTCTGCATGTATGGAACGTCATTCACCGCAAGCCGTGCAGCAAACTCCACCATCATCAGCAAGCAATGTCATTTCTTCGCCCCATGCTCCCTGTGCCTGCTCCACTTTCAAGGAACTTGAGCTCCCTCACCCGCTCACCTTCCCAACTTCCAATCAGGACACACTGTGAGTGGCTCCTTTGTTCAGGCCCAGAATCATAAATTAACGCTAAACCCCTTCAAGCTTGGCAGCCAGCGCCTGCCACCCGATCACCAGCATCTACTGCAGCTGCTGCAGCAGCACATGTACCATTGGCTGCGGGGACAGCAGCAGCAGGAGCAGGTAGAGTTGCAGAAGCACAGGTCCCGTTAGCAGCAGCAGGAGCAGCTCCTTCTGGCAGTGGCCATGTTCCCAGGAACTCCTCGACATCATATGCAAGGTAGTTATTGATGATGGTGCTGCTGTCATCCAGGAACAGCTGCCTGGTGATGCCTGCAGGAGAAGAGCAGCACAGGGAGAAGGAAGTTAGTGGTGATAGCATTCCAGCAAGAAGGCAGAGTCATGTGAGGATCCAGTCTGTGCATGGATTGTACAGAGGTAATAGTCTCACTGGTTCCTAACTTCTCGGCCTGGCATTGATTTTCACCTCAATCTGTTCTGCATGACTGTTTGGACAAACAGGGTCCCTGGAAAACAAGTTTTGGCCCTGAAATAAATAATGCTGTTGTGTGCTTTTACAGTGGTGCTTAAGGAGCAGATTCGTCTTGGATGGACATGCCTTCAGCTACAAAGCAGCCCTTGTCAACCAAATGCTGGACATCAAGCAATCCTTCCAAGAAGCAGGCCTACCAGCGTACAACAGAGCAACTTGTTTTGCAACTTACCTCTAATGAGCTTTGGTAATGCATACTTCATGCCAGACAGCGCAGAGGCAGAGAGCCCCAGACTGGCTAGGGCACTATAGTTGAAGGCAAAGATCCCCTTGAGGTAGGGCGCACTGCCAGGAACCTGCAGGAGCAAGGTGCAGACGATAAGGTCGCGCATGTCACCACTACGTATCCCTCCATACTGTGAACAGAGCCCATACAGCCTGAGCAGACTGGAAAGAGCATGCCCGACGTGAGAGGACAGGTACAGGGGGCGATGCAAGAAGGCGGCTGGATTGCTGCTAGTTGTTAAGATGCCTAGTATATAGACGCTCTTGGATGCTGCCAGCTCTAATCCGCTCCTATTCGCCAAGGCCATCCCCTAAAACAAAGGGCTGTGAGAGAACAATTGCCTGCGTCACACCACGGAAGCTTGCCCTCCCACTGTCAAGTCTTCATTACAGCCAGGCAACAAAGAGCTGGTGCAGTACCTAAACCTTGCTTGCTACTGCATCTGTGGGTGGTGACCTAGCTTTCACGTAAGGAGCAACATGAGGGGGCTTGAGAATGAAGAAAATGTTGGCAGCGCAGGAAAGTAAGGCAGAGGAAGAAGGGACAGGGAGGACAGTCAGAAAATATAGCAAATGCTGCTGCGTACCTTCTCCAGAAACTCAAAGAATTCCCCCAAGTAAGGATGTGCATCAATCAGGGCATTTCGCTTCTGCTCAGGTCCTGGAGTGAACCTGTCTCCCCAAGTAGCAATCTCATCCGCCATAGAAGCCAGCTCTGGCCGCAGCCGCGCATCAGTCAGAAGCCCAGTAGACACGATGAGGAAGTCGAAGAGGCCCTGGTCACCCTTGGGAGTGATGATGCGCACCTGCTCCCCTTCCTGCTGCAGCTTGTCCCAAGGGGAACCTGTGTGCAAGGTGAAGTTGGGGTAGGCGGTTGCACGGTTGAAGGTGTCGTTGGTGGGGGGCTGGTTGAACTGCAGCAGGGAAGATGCAGAAGGTGCATGAGAGCTGTCAGGTTGTATTAATGCAATAGTACAGCACTCTATGTGGCCGGAATATGCCTGGCCTGCAAATGCTACATCGAGTTTACAAAGGAAACAGGACCAATCTCTGCACTAGGAGGCTTTCACAAGCAAGTCACTGCTATGCAGCCACGTGCAAGCTCAGCCTGCATCCTAGATAACAGTTACAGCTAACTTCCACCAGTGCACATCAGCTGACTGTATCAACTCAATGTATACTTTTGGAGCATAAAGGGTGCCTCTTGATTCACATAAATGGAAACTGTACTCATAAAATTGCTGGTAGCCCGAGGCCCATGGACAGCAAAGGAGAGGCTGCGCTGCAATACTGCTCTGCAAGCTCCATGGGTGCATCTGCTGATCGTTTAAAGGTCATGCTCCTCGCCTTGGCCTCTATCTTTTATTAATGCTATTGCTACTGCATTCATTGCGCCCTAAACTATTCTGAATGGCTGTGGCAGTATCCGATGACAGAAAGACCCTGCAGGTATGATGCAAAGGTGCTATACACATGGCTTCGTGCGTGCTCTGAGCCCTGAACGGAGGACATGTTTTGTATTCTTATATTCCCTATTTGTGTGCATAGCAAGTCACGACCAGCTCCTGTTCTCCTACAAGCTCATCCTTCACCAAGGTGATCATGCACACATCTAAACTGCGACAGGCCAAGTGGCAACCATCCTTCAGGTCCTACTGCACCTGCTATATGTTGCCTTTCTGCTTGTCTAGGCCCAGAGAGAAACCCCGTCCCACCTCACCTGCATGAAGAAGTCAATGCCAGCGTACTTGGTGGCATCATCTAAGTCTGCAAAGTGGTGCAGGAAGCCAGCAAACTCCATGAAGCGGATGGGGTTGATGCGGGGTAGCTCGGGGCGGCGCACAAACACCTCAACAGCTCCTACGCCAGACTTCAGGGAGTACTGGGCGTTGTCGAAGGCACTTGCGCCACCTCCTAGGATGGCAATCCTGGTGAGGAAGGCGCAAGTGATACATTGCAAGCATGGGTTAGTATTGTGATGCATGCTGCTGTTAGCATCTGGTTTACTGTACGTTAGTAGACAAAATGACAGCTCATGAAGACATGTGTCTAAGCTTGTGTACAACTGCCTGCACTGAATCTGGGTGTGCGCGCATGCATGCTCTCACCACAGTCAGATTGCTGAATAAGATTGTTTGTGCAAACCAATCCGCACAACAGGGCGGCACTGGATTCAAGGCTCAGCAGCAGTAGAAGATCTAGCAGGAGCATGTCCTAGCAAACCACCCCGAAGCAGGGCCAACCCTAAGATACCAGCTGCAGTACAAAACTAAAAGTGATGATGTGGATGTGAACATGTCAGCAGCAGCAGATTAGTCGCATCTTTTGCTCAGCAGCGCTCAGCATGCATATTCGCAACAATCAGGGCAATGCAGCCCAATCACACAAGCTGCCCCAAAGCTACAATTAAAGTGCAAACCTATTATATTGCCTTTGCCATGTGCTTACCTCTTGCCCCTGAGTGCAGCAAAGTCAATGCCCTCACAAGTGTGAGCATACAGCCGCTTCTCGACAGAGTCCCGCACAATGGCTGGCACATGCCATTCCCCACCTCCCTGGATCCCTGTAGCCAAGACCACCTTCCGAGCATACAAAACACTGCTACTGTTGCTGCTGCCATCGTTATCTGCAGCAGCAGTGCTGGCAACTTCAATCCTGAAGATGCCTCCGGACCCATCTTCTGGCGTAATGGCTGTGACTTTGGTAGAGTTGCGCACTGGGAGGTTGAGGGTGTCTCTGTACCACATGAGATAGTTCATCCATTCCTCTTTGGGGATCTTGTCAAGGGCTTCCCATGCTGCTATGCCGTACTTGGCTTCATAATAAGACTGGAAGGTGAGGGAAGGGATGCCAAGATCAGGACCTGGACCATTAATGACAGAAAAGAAGGATGTTAAGCATGCCATGGCACCTCTGAATGTAGTGGCACAGATGTTACAGTGAGGTCATCATTGTTTGCCCAGCTGGGGCAGGCAAGGTGCTCAAAAGATGTATCTTCTTGCCGACAAGACCTCCTTTCCCACCTGGTATCCAGGGGTAGAGTGCACAGCATGCTGACAATCTGGTAACCACTCATTTGTTATCGATCAAAAGCTCATGCACAGCATTGCACCCCTTGGAATACCTGTCAGCTTCTTGTTGGTCCTGAGCGTGACCATCCTGGCATAGGTGACCCAGGGCCCCTCCTTGCCAGGTTCATTCTCATCCAGAATCATGACGTTGGTGACCTGATCCTTCTTGAGCCCAAAGGCAGTCGTTACCCCACACTGCCCGCCCCCAATGATGACAACGTCATAGACGTGGCTGCCGTTGGGGTGAGTACGAGGGAGCACCCAAGGTCGATCCGGGTAAGCGAGCAGCTCCAGGTCATGCTTGACGCGCTTGGTTAGCTCCTCAAGGCCTCCTGGGCATGGCACCGGCCGAGGCATGCCTTCGCAGCAAAGGGTGTTAAAGCATGGCCTGCTGTCCATCGTACGTGTACGTGTTTATGATTACCTGCAGAGACGCAGGTGCCTGTTATAGCTTAAAGGGCCTCAAACCTTGCCTGACTTGACTGCCGTTTTGACCATCGTACCAGGTCTAGTTGCAGTCTCTCCTTTGTTCTGAGCTTTCGAGCAGCCAAGGCTTTATCTTGCACTGAGCTGTGCGAGGAGCTCCAGTTGCGCTGTAATCACAGACTAACTTGTGGGCGCACTGACGAGCAGGGGTTGTGATCGCCAACGAATGAGCAACCTAAAATCCGGGACCTCATGCACGCGGGCAGTTCAGCCAACTTATTCTTATACCGTCCAACCTCCTCTGCAAGTGGCAGTTATTAGCAGTGCACGTGCAGTGATCAGCTGACGGAAAGACGTGCAGCCGCCTTCCGCCACAGTCACTTTCCGAGTGCCTCCGTCGGAAACTCTTCCTCTGCGTCTTCCTTGATAAACACTATACGTTGTCATAGTAGGCCAGTCTAGTGGACACGTATGGGTCTCCCTGACTCTCTGCCGACTCATGATTTTAACATATGATACCGATCCATGCCATCTACTTGTCACCATTGGGCGGGGTAGGGGCTTCAGTAACGTGACTGATGTTCACGAGCTGATCACCGTGGTCAAGAAGTCTTTCGGAGTGCCTGACAACATGAATGTCATAGAGATGTTGGAAACCCAGTCACCTTGGGTCTTCAACGGGCTCACACGAAGCCGTGCTCCCACGGGCCGTGTGCACTCGAAGGTGGCTCTGACGCTGTTTGGCCTTGCTTGTGGCTTCTTACATTGTTCCCATCTTGTCGACAAGGAGTGCTTCCCGGCAGATGGTGAATGGACGGTTGACACAGTGGAGAAGAATGCCAGCTGGATAGACGTGGCTGTTGCTCTTGCCTCTGACAGGAACTGGGCCATACAGATAGGCGCCAACAACGAGCACCAAAGAACAACTAAACTGTGGATTGATTTGCTCGCTGGCAAGGATCGGTGTGGGCAAAATCAGATGACAGCTGATTGCTTTGTAGAAGTCTTCAAGATGCCATGTCTGTTCTTGTTTGCTGTCACTCCTTCAGGCCAGACCAGGCTGATTGATGCCATGACCAAACGCCTCCAGAATTGGTTTGGTGCAGATGTGTTCACTGCTGAGTCTGCTAACGCCTTCATTGAGAACGTGGCAGCTGTATCAATATCCCAAGAGGAAGGGCATGGGGCGGCCGAGGAGGTAGCGTGGAATGAATTGGATCTAGATGAAGCCAAGGCTGATTTTGTTGATGTTCTCATGCGGCATATTGGTGTCGCATGACCAATTACCTGTCAGGTTATGACCACAATGCTGTGGGCATCTGCAATGCTGTGGCATCTTCTTTGGATTAGTGGGCTTGACAAATTGATATGCTGTAGCGAGTACTGGCAGCTTCCCCGTTTGTCATATGACTTCAGCAGTTGAGAGGGACTTGTCTTGGTGGGTGTTAAACACCCTGATTTTGGATCTTGGGGATGTGTACGGGCTTCTCTATCTTCTTCGTTGCGTTGATATAGCTGCGCATGATTTGTAGCTTGTAGGACTGGTCTTGGCAGAATGTCTTGGCAGAGTGTCTTGGCGGTCGCTTCAACTTGCAATGGCAGTATTGCTGGGTGGTCTCCCATCTCTGCAAGTGTGGCTATTCAATTCATGTAAAAGTGATCGGGGTTTGCATGTACGGTAATTGCTGGTGGGTTGGCATGAGGGATACCAGCAAGCATGTAGTAGCAGTTGGGTCCCACGTGCATCCAGGATGTGTGTTTTGGGTGTGTGTTCTGGGTGTGGTCGGTCCAGCTCTATAGGGTCTTGGTATGTAACGCAAGGACAGACTGGTACTGCATGGTATTCAATCTTCATAGGCTTCGGAGAGGTTGACACACAGGGCATCTGCCCAGGTGCATGTTCATGGTTGGTAGCTTATATGACTTGAGAGCGGGCTCAGTTATGGGTTTGTAAGGAGGGTGCAGACAGGACCAGAGGTGACAATTTGCTTTGTGAGATGAACTAATGCAACATCCACTGCTGGGTGCTGTTTGTCTGTGCTTGGTCCGTGCATGTTCATGGTGCATGGGTATGCAGCACGCTGTTAATGTCGAATTCCGAGGTGGGTATCAGACTTGGCAGATCAACCCATGTAGCAAGGGGCTTCCCTTCAATTTGTTTGAGATGCTATGGAATCTGAAGCCCATCTGCTCACCATACAGTTGCGGGTGAAGGGCTCCACGTAGTTGTTCTGCTCATCGATGCATGGTGGACGGGAGGGGATTGCATGTAGCTGGTCGACTGCAATTTCTTGGACTTTTCCATCAGGGACCTAGCAGCCCTTTGCGGTTGCCACACCTTAAATATTGTTATGTTATGTTATGTTATGTTTCCATCATCTTCAATACTTTTCCAGTTGCACGTGGATGGGTAGCTTGTGGGAACTGGTCTCGACAGATTGTGTACCGTTTGCCATACTGATTTTGTGGAGGGTAGTTGGGCTTCTTTGTTGAAGTTGGTATGGTTGATGGTTTAATTGCTTGTGGGGCTTGGTAGTCTTTACAAGATGGTTCGATATGGCGGGGTTAATGTGTTTCGCTTGTTGATCTGTTCAATGACTTTTAGGCACGGAGGGTCTGAGTATGTCTTTGTTAGTTAAATACTTTACAGCATGCCGCACATTGATTGGTAGTTTGTGGGACAGGGGTGTGGCAGGATGTACAATATAATCCGACAATCCAACCTGTGGCTGCGCTGTGCGAGCTTAAGCAAATGGTAGCCTGGAGTTAGCAAGCATATACGATGGGAGTTGGGCCACTTTCCGCTTATGATCCGTTTATCCGCTTCAATGGTAAGCTAATGTCTATTAGGGACAGATAGGACGAACGTGTGCTGTCTGATAGCCCTTGGTCAGGTGCCGGCCCTTATGTCAGGTGCGGGCCAACCCAGTGACTCTCGCCCGGGTCACTCCCAGGGTCACTCATGAGTTGGTTTGTCGTACGGCAGACTGTCTAACCTGTCAATTAGGCGTGTAAGCGAGGCAATCCATCGAATCGATCTCCGTTCGTGTCGAAGCGCAGGTGCAGCACCGCGATTAAGTAGGAATCATTGGTCAACTCGGTGGTGCATCCGATTCTTGCTTAAGCTAAAGCGACTGCTTTGAAGCATTGACATCCATCGCCATATAACGTATATTCCTTATGCTTATAAAACTAGCATCTCCTTTTGGCCTTGCTTCGGCTATAATCATCTGGGGTGAAGGATGCGCAAGGTGGAGCACGTAGTGGAAGGGATAGCACGCTCTTATCATCCTGCGCAGATTCTCGGGGTAGATGCAGCTGACTCATCGAAATCACGCATCCTCAAGGTAGGGCTCACAGAACTGTACTTCTCGGTTGGTATGGAGTACGGACCTCTGATACAGTGGGCACTTCGCAGGGCACAGAAGAGCTGTGTGTTGATACATCCGAACTTCGGTCTGCACCTCCATCTGCAGCTCTGCAATTGACATCGACCCCTATAGGCCTTGGGGTAGACATATTGATCAATGACAGCTGGCAACAGGCCATCATTGCCGCAGACGAACAGTCTGACCCACAGCTTCCTAGTCAAGATGTGTGGGTTCTCATTGCAGGTATGTATCTGCAGCTTGCCAACCGGTTACTATCAGATAAAATAGTCTGAGCCCTACGATGGTACTGCAGGGACGCTGGATTTCAAATCCACTGATCGAGAGCATCTGAGGAAAAGCCTATCCTTTGACAATGATACAGGAAGCTGGAAGGCATGGCAGCCTCCTCAGACACTGGTGGACCTGTTGAAGTCACCAGTAAGTGAAACCTGCCTGCAAACTATACTTTGCTTTACAACCCTGTACCACATCCTCAAGTCTTATTACTGCTGATTTAACCTCATCCTTTCAGTATGGTGTACACCGCTACAAATACTGTGGAATAAGGCGGCGGAAGCGGCGTGACAACATCAGCGGCAGAGAGTTGCTGTACTGGGAGGCGCATCACCACAAGCAGAGGAGCTTATCAAAGGCTTACTCTGACTACCAGGTTGTGGTAGCAAGGGGATTTGACCTGCTGAAGGAGGCAAGCATTAACTTCACAGAAGATATGTGGCAGAAGGTTAGTTCATTGGCTGCCGGCCTCTTCTGCATTACTTGTTCACCCTGTACCTGTAGCTGACAATACTCCAATCAGATATGGAGTGTTTGTACACATAGTGTGATGCCCTGTGCTGGTTAAGACTCTATGTCAATTACGCGTATATGAAGGGGGTGGCTTGCAGCAAAGCGACCTCAATGAGCTCAGAATACATTTGCACCATGCTGGTTGCTTGCCATGCACTTGTTCCTCTTTAGTTGCAAAGCAGAGATCGACCAGTAGTGCTTGTTCTTCTCTTGGCAGGTCGTACACTACCTGTCTTTGTCACTTGAGGAGATCCCCTACTTTGCCCAGGGCCCCGGCCCTTCTGCATATGCAGGCAAGCAGCAGCAGCAGACAAGCAGCAGCGTGGCATCCTTGAAGCGAGTGCAGCTGAGTGACAAGACTGTGGATGTGAGTTTGGGCCAATGCATCATCCGGGGAGTTGGTCTAGTCTTGTGTGTTTGTAAGTCCATCATTCTATTGTGTCTGGCATAGCAGCACTAAAACCATCTGATGGTGCCTTTGACACACAATCATAAGCACATCGCCAGCTTCGGCATGAAGGTTGGCTGCGCACATCACCAGGTCCATCTAAATTGAAAGCCATATGATGAGCCTGCAATCTCAAAAGATCATGCTTGATTGCCCGTTCCAAGTGGTACGCTGAGCTTTACCCTGTCTGTTGCATGTAGATTCCAGGTACTGCTGCCAAGAAACCAAGGACGGAGCCCAGTACCGCAAGCTATAATCAACTTCCTACCAAGACCCCCTTATCTTCTACAGCATTCCCATCAACTCATTCAGTCAGCGCAGCAGCTGCTGCTGGAGGGGCATCCATCCCCACGGGCAAAACCAATGGCAGTGTAGTTGCAAGCGCAGCTCCAGGCAAGCAGCAGCAGCAGCAGACAAGCAGCAGCGTGGCATCCTTGAAGCGAGTGCAGCTGAGTGACAAGAGTGTGGATGTGAGTTTGGGCCAATGCATCATCCGGGGAGTTGGTCTATTCTTGTGTGTTTGTAAGTCCATCATTCTATTGTGTCTGGCATAGCAGCACTAAAACCATCTGATGGTGCACACTTGCCCATCGCTTGTTCTTCTGCAATTGCTTCCTTCCTGTTTTACTGCCAATGCTGCTGCTGCTCCTGGTCAGTATGGATGCTTATCGCACGTCTCACCAGGGTGCACACTTGCCCATCGCTTGTTCTTCTGCAATTGCTTCCTTCCTGTTTTACTGCCAATGCTGCTGCTGCTCCTGGTCAGTATGGATGCTTATAGCACGTCTGACCAGGGTTCACACTTGCCCATCGCTTGTTCTTCTGCAATTGCTTCCTTCCTGTTTTACTGCCAATGCTGCTGATGCTCCTGGTCAGTATGGATGCTTATAGCACGTCTGACCAGGGTTCACACTTGCCCATCGCTTGTTCTTCTGCAATTGCTTCCTTCCTGTTTTACTGCCAATGCTGCTGCTGCTCCTGGTCAGTATGGATGCTTATAGCACGTCTGACCAGGGTTCACACTTGCCCATCGCTTGTTCTTCTGCAATTGCTTCCTTCCTGTTTTACTGCCAATGCTGCTGCTGCTCCTGGTCAGTATGGATGCTTATAGCACGTCTCACCAGGGTGCACACTTGCCCATCGCTTGTTCTTCTGCAATTGCTTCCTTCCTGTTTTTTACTGCCAATGCTGCTGCTGCTCCTGGTCAGTATGGATGCTTATAGCACGTCTGACCAGGGTTCACACTTGCCCATCGCTTGTTCTTCTGCAATTGCTTCCTTCCTGTTTTACTGCCAATGCTGCTGCTGCTCCTGGTCAGTATGGATGCTTATAGCACGTCTGACCAGGGTTCACACTTGCCCATCGCTTGTTCTTCTGCAATTGCTTCCTTCCTGTTTTACTGCCAATGCTGCTGATGCTCCTGGTCAGTATGGATGCTTATAGCACGTCTGACCAGGGTTCACACTTGCCCATCGCTTTGTTCTTCTGCAATTGCTTCCTTCCTGTTTTACTGCCAATGCTGCTGCTGCTCCTGGTCAGTATGGATGCTTATAGCACGTCTGACCAGGGTTCACACTTGCCCATCGCTTGTTCTTCTGCAATTGCTTCCTTCCTGTTTTACTGCCAATGCTGCTGCTGCTCCTGGTCAGTATGGATGCTTATAGCACGTCTGACCAGGGTTCACACTTGCCCATCGCTTGTTCTTCTGCAATTGCTTCCTTCCTGTTTTACTGCCAATGCTGCTGCTGCTCCTGGTCAGTATGGATGCTTATAGCACGTCTGACCAGGGTTCACACTTGCCCATCGCTTGTTCTTCTGCAATTGCTTCCTTCCTGTTTTACTGCCACTAACATTCAGCCCCGTACCTTTTGTGAAGTTTATGCATGTCCCGTTCAGCAGGTCATATCCCCATGCTGCCACCTTCTGGTAGTTTATGCATGTCCCTAGTCTCAAGTCTAGTCTAGTCTTAAGCTAAAGCGACTGCTTTGAAGCATTGACATCCATCGCCATATAACGTATATTCCTTATGCTTATAAAACTAGCATCTCCTTTTGGCCTTGCTTCGGCTATAATCATCTGGGGTGAAGGATGCGCAAGGTGGAGCACGTAGTGGAAGGGATAGCACGCTCTTATTATCCTGCGCAGATTCTCGGGGTAGATGCAGCTGACTCATCGAAATCACGCATCCTCAAGGTAGGGCTCACAGAACTGTACTTCTCGGTTGGTATGGAGTACGGACCTCTGATACAGTGGGCACTTCGCAGGGCACAGAAGAGCTGTGTGTTGATACATCCGAACTTCGGTCTGCACCTCCATCTGCAGCTCTGCAATTGACATCGACCCCTATAGGCCTTGGGGTAGACATATTGATCAATGACAGCTGGCAACAGGCCATCATTGCCGCAGACGAACAGTCTGACCCACAGCTTCCTAGTCAAGATGTGTGGGTTCTCATTGCAGGTATGTATCTGCAGCTTGCCAACCGGTTACTATCAGATAAAATAGTCTGAGCCCTACGAAGGTACTGCAGGGACGCTGGATTTCAAATCCACTGATCGAGAGCATCTGAGGAAAAGCCTATCCTTTGACAATGATACAGGAAGCTGGAAGGCATGGCAGCCTCCTCAGACACTGGTGGACCTGTTGAAGTCACCAGTAAGTGAAACCTGCCTGCAAACTATACTTTGCTTTACAACCCTGTACCACATCCTCAAGTTTTATTACTGCTGATTTAACCTCATCCTTTCAGTATGGTGTACACCGCTACAAATACTGTGGAATAAGGCGGCGGAAGCGGCGTGACAACATCAGCGGCAGAGAGTTGCTGTACTGGGAGGCGCATCACCACAAGCAGAGGAGCTTATCAAAGGCTTACTCTGACTACCAGGTTGTGGTAGCAAGGGGATTTGACCTGCTGAAGGAGGCAAGCATTAACTTCACAGAAGATATGTGGCAGAAGGTTACTTCATTGGCTGCCGGCCTCTTCTGCATTACTTGTTCACCCTGTACCTGTAGCTGACAATACTCCAATCAGATATGGAGTGTTTGTACACATAGTGTGATGCCCTGTGCTGGTTAAGACTCTATGTCAATTACGCGTATATGAAGGGGGTGGCTTGCAGCAAAGCGACCTCAATGAGCTCAGAATACATTTGCACCATGCTGGTTGCTTGCCATGCACTTGTTCCTCTTTAGTTGCAAAGCAGAGATCGACCAGTAGTGCTTGTTCTTCTCTTGGCAGGTCGTACACTACCTGTCTTTGTCACTTGAGGAGATCCCCTACTTTGCCCAGGGCCCCGGCCCTTCTGCATATGCAGGCAAGCAGCAGCAGCAGACAAGCAGCAGCGTGGCATCCTTGAAGCGAGTGCAGCTGAGTGACAAGACTGTGGATGTGAGTTTGGGCCAATGCATCATCCGGGGAGTTGGTCTAGTCTTGTGTGTTTGTAAGTCCATCATTCTATTGTGTCTGGCATAGCAGCACTAAAACCATCTGATGGTGCCTTTGACACACAATCATAAGCACATCGCCAGCTTCGGCATGAAGGTTGGCTGCGCACATCACCAGGTCCATCTAAATTGAAAGCCATATGATGAGCCTGCAATCTCAAAAGATCATGCTTGATTGCCCGTTCCAAGTGGTACGCTGAGCTTTACCCTGTCTGTTGCATGTAGATTCCAGGTACTGCTGCCAAGAAACCAAGGACGGAGCCCAGTACCGCAAGCTATAATCAACTTCCTACCAAGACCCCCTTATCTTCTACAGCATTCCCATCAACTCATTCAGTCAGCGCAGCAGCTGCTGCTGGAGGGGCACCCATCCCCACGGGCAAAACCAATGGCAGTGTAGTTGCAAGCGCAGCTCCAGGCAAGCAGCAGCAGCAGCAGACAAGCAGCAGCGTGGCATCCTTGAAGCGAGTGCAGCTGAGTGACAAGAGTGTGGATGTGAGTTTGGGCCAATGCATCATCCGGGGAGTTGGTCTATTCTTGTGTGTTTGTAAGTCCATCATTCTATTGTGTCTGGCATAGCAGCACTAAAACCATCTGATGGTGCCTTTGACACACAATCATAAGCACATCGCCAGCTTCGGCATGAAGGTTGGCTGCGCACATCACCAGGTCCATCTAAATTGAAAGCCATATGATGAGCCTGCAATCTCAAAAGATCATGCTTGATTGCCCGTTCCAAGTGGTACGCTGAGCTTTACCCTGTCTGTTGCATGTAGATTCCAGGTACTGCTGCCAAGAAACCAAGGACGGAGCCCAGTACCGCAAGCTATAATCAACTTCCTACCAAGACCCACTTATCTTCTACAGCATTCCCATCAACTCATTCAGTCAGCGCAGCAGCTGCTGCTGGAGGGGCATCCATCCCCACGGGCAAAACCAATGGCAGTGTAGTTGCAAGCGCAGCTCTAGGCAAGCAGCCGCAGCAGCAGACAAGCAGCAGCGTGGCATCCTTGAAGCGAGCGCAGCTGAGTGACAAGACTGTGGATGTGAGTTTGGGCCAATGCATCATCCGGGGAGTTGGTCTAGTCTTGTGTGTTTGTAAGTCCATCATTCTATTGTGTCTGGCATAGCAGCACTAAAACCATCTGATGGTGCCTTTGACACACAATCATAAGCACATCGCCAGCTTCGGCATGAAGGTTGGCTGCGCACATCACCAGGTCCATCTAAATTGAAAGCCATATGATGAGCCTGCAATCTCAAAAGATCATGCTTGATTGCCCGTTCCAAGTGGTACGCTGAGCTTTACCCTGTCTGTTGCATGTAGATTCCAGGTACTGCTGCCAAGAAACCAAGGACGGAGCCCAGTACCGCAAGCTATAATCAACTTCCTACCAAGACCCACTTATCTTCTACAGCATTCCCATCAACTCATTCAGTCAGCGCAGCAGCTGCTGCTGGAGGGGCATCCATCCCCACGGGCAAAACCAATGGCAGTGTAGTTGCAAGCGCAGCTCCAGGCAAGCAGCAGCAGCAGCAGACAAGCAGCAGCGTGGCATCCTTGAAGCGAGTGCAGCTGAGTGACAAGAGTGTGGATGTGAGTTTGGGCCAATGCATCATCCGGGGAGTTGGTCTATTCTTGTGTGTTTGTAAGTCCATCATTCTATTGTGTCTGGCATAGCAGCACTAAAACCATCTGATGGTGCCTTTGACACACAATCATAAGCACATCGCCAGCTTCGGCATGAAGGTTGGCTGCGCACATCACCAGGTCCATCTAAATTGAAAGCCATATGATGAGCCTGCAATCTCAAAAGATCATGCTTGATTGCCCGTTCCAAGTGGTACGCTGAGCTTTACCCTGTCTGTTGCATGTAGATTCCAGGTACTGCTGCCAAGAAACCAAGGACGGAGCCCAGTACCGCAAGCTATAATCAACTTCCTACCAAGACCCACTTATCTTCTACAGCATTCCCATCAACTCATTCAGTCAGCGCAGCAGCTGCTGCTGGAGGGGCATCCATCCCCACGGGCAAAACCAATGGCAGTGTAGTTGCAAGCGCAGCTCTAGGCAAGCAGCCGCAGCAGCAGACAAGCAGCAGCGTGGCATCCTTGAAGCGAGCGCAGCTGAGTGACAAGACTGTGGATGTGAGTTTGGGCCAATGCATCATCCGGGGAGTTGGTCTAGTCTTGTGTGTTTGTAAGTCCATCATTCTATTGTGTCTGGCATAGCAGCACTAAAACCATCTGATGGTGCCTTTGACACACAATCATAAGCACATCGCCAGCTTCGGCATGAAGGTTGGCTGCGCACATCACCAGGTCCATCTAAATTGAAAGCCATATGATGAGCCTGCAATCTCAAAAGATCATGCTTGATTGCCCGTTCCAAGTGGTACGCTGAGCTTTACCCTGTCTGTTGCATGTAGATTCCAGGTACTGCTGCCAAGAAACCAAGGACGGAGCCCAGTACCGCAAGCTATAATCAACTTCCTACCAAGACCCACTTATCTTCTACAGCATTCCCATCAACTCATTCAGTCAGCGCAGCAGCTGCTGCTGGAGGGGCATCCATCCCCACGGGCAAAACCAATGGCAGTGTAGTTGCAAGCGCAGCTCTAGGCAAGCAGCCGCAGCAGCAGACAAGCAGCAGCGTGGCATCCTTGAAGCGAGCGCAGCTGAGTGACAAGACTGTGGATGTGAGTTTGGGCCAATGCATCATCCGGGGAGTTGGTCTAGTCTTGTGTGTTTGTAAGTCCATCATTCTATTGTGTCTGGCATAGCAGCACTAAAACCATCCGATGGTGCACACTTGCCCATCGCTTGTTCTTCTGCAATTGCTTCCTTCCTGTTTTACTGCCAATGCTGCTGCTGCTCCTGGTCAGTATGGATGCTTATCGCACGTCTCACCAGGGTGCACACTTGCCCATCGCTTGTTCTTCTGCAATTGCTTCCTTCCTGTTTTTTACTGCCAATGCTGCTGCTGCTCCTGGTCAGTATGGATGCTTATAGCACGTCTGACCAGGGTGCACACTTGCCCATCGCTTGTTCTTCTGCAATTGCTTCCTTCCTGTTTTACTGCCAATGCTGCTGCTGCTCCTGGTCAGTATGGATGCTTATAGCACGTCTCACCAGGGTGCACACTTGCCCATCGCTTGTTCTTCTGCAATTGCTTCCTTCCTGTTTTTTACTGCCAATGCTGCTGCTGCTCCTGGTCAGTATGGATGCTTATAGCACGTCTGACCAGGGTGCACACTTGCCCATCGCTTGTTCTTCTGCAATTGCTTCCTTCCTGTTTTACTGCCAATGCTGCTGCTGCTCCTGGTCAGTATGGATGCTTATAGCACGTCTGACCAGGGTGCACACTTGCCCATCGCTTGTTCTTCTGCAATTGCTTCCTTCCTGTTTTACTGCCTATGCTGCTGCTGCTCCTGGTCAGTATGGATGCTTATAGCACGTCTCACCAGGGTGCACACTTGCCCATCGCTTGTTCTTCTGCAATTGCTTCCTTCCTGTTTTTTACTGCCAATGCTGCTGCTGCTCCTGGTCAGTATGGATGCTTATAGCACGTCTGACCAGGGTGCACACTTGCCCATCGCTTGTTCTTCTGCAATTGCTTCCTTCCTGTTTTACTGCCAATGCTGCTGCTGCTCCTGGTCAGTATGGATGCTTATAGCACGTCTCACCAGGGTGCACACTTGCCCATCGCTTGTTCTTCTGCAATTGCTTCCTTCCTGTTTTTTACTGCCAATGCTGCTGCTGCTCCTGGTCAGTATGGATGCTTATAGCACGTCTGACCAGGGTTCACACTTGCCCATCGCTTGTTCTTCTGCAATTGCTTCCTTCCTGTTTTACTGCCAATGCTGCTGCTGCTCCTGGTCAGTATGGATGCTTATAGCACGTCTGACCAGGGTTCACACTTGCCCATCGCTTGTTCTTCTGCAATTGCTTCCTTCCTGTTTTACTGCCAATGCTGCTGATGCTCCTGGTCAGTATGGATGCTTATAGCACGTCTGACCAGGGTTCACACTTGCCCATCGCTTGTTCTTCTGCAATTGCTTCCTTCCTGTTTTACTGCCAATGCTGCTGCTGCTCCTGGTCAGTATGGATGCTTATAGCACGTCTGACCAGGGTTCACACTTGCCCATCGCTTGTTCTTCTGCAATTGCTTCCTTCCTGTTTTACTGCCAATGCTGCTGCTGCTCCTGGTCAGTATGGATGCTTATAGCACGTCTCACCAGGGTGCACACTTGCCCATCGCTTGTTCTTCTGCAATTGCTTCCTTCCTGTTTTTTACTGCCAATGCTGCTGCTGCTCCTGGTCAGTATGGATGCTTATAGCACGTCTGACCAGGGTTCACACTTGCCCATCGCTTGTTCTTCTGCAATTGCTTCCTTCCTGTTTTACTGCCAATGCTGCTGCTGCTCCTGGTCAGTATGGATGCTTATAGCACGTCTGACCAGGGTTCACACTTGCCCATCGCTTGTTCTTCTGCAATTGCTTCCTTCCTGTTTTACTGCCAATGCTGCTGATGCTCCTGGTCAGTATGGATGCTTATAGCACGTCTGACCAGGGTTCACACTTGCCCATCGCTTGTTCTTCTGCAATTGCTTCCTTCCTGTTTTACTGCCAATGCTGCTGCTGCTCCTGGTCAGTATGGATGCTTATAGCACGTCTGACCAGGGTTCACACTTGCCCATCGCTTGTTCTTCTGCAATTGCTTCCTTCCTGTTTTACTGCCAATGCTGCTGCTGCTCCTGGTCAGTATGGATGCTTATAGCACGTCTGACCAGGGTTCACACTTGCCCATCGCTTGTTCTTCTGCAATTGCTTCCTTCCTGTTTTACTGCCAATGCTGCTGCTGCTCCTGGTCAGTATGGATGCTTATAGCACGTCTGACCAGGGTTCACACTTGCCCATCGCTTGTTCTTCTGCAATTGCTTCCTTCCTGTTTTACTGCCACTAACATTCAGCCCCGTACCTTTTGTGAAGTTTATGCATGTCCCGTTCAGCAGGTCATATCCCCATGCTGCCACCTTCTGGTAGTCAGAGGAAGCCTTCGCTAATCTTCTTTGCCTGTATGGGAACGCATCCCACCACCGGATCTCTCTGAATTAAAAGCCATCATGATCAGCCTGTGTCCTCTTTAGACATTACCTGCTTCATAGGTTATAGTGAGGTTTACCTGTTCTGCTGCATGCAGGTTACTAGGATGTTTGTCAAGAATCAGCAGAGCCCAAGAAAACAGCAGCAACTGGTTTCCAGGCCTGCTGTCAGCATTGATGCCATGGCTGAAGCAAGGGGTAGTGGCGGTGGTCGCAGTCGTGGAGGAGGTGGTGGTGGCGTCGTGCTGAGCACTTCTGGGCATGTCAGTGAAGGACCTAGGCAGTTACCACTAGGAGCAGCACGTGCTGGCCTTGGTGAGCCAGCAATGCCTTCAGCTGCATCAGCTGCTGCTAGTGCTGCTGCTGGACTGGGTGACTTGCAGTCACAGCAGAAGCAGCAGAGCCCAAGAAAACAGCAGCAACTGGTTTCCAGGCCTGCTGTCAGCATTGATGCCATGGCTGAAGCAAGGGGTAGTGGCGGTGGTCGCAGTCGTGGAGGAGGTGGTGGTGGCGTCGTGCTGAGCACTTCTGGGCATGTCAGTGAAGGACCTAGGCAGTTACCACTAGGAGCAGTTGGTGAAGTTGGTACTTCTGGTGAAAATGTTCTTTGTAAGTAGATCTACCGCCCTACCACCATGAAGTAGGTAATAGAATAATGGAAAATAAGCATTGGTAATAGAATAGAACGCAGTACTTCTTTGTAAGTAGATCTACCGCCCTACCACCATGAAGTAGGTCTACTTACAAAGATCCCTGCATTCGAACTCGCAACTGTAACCCGTATCCGACAAACTTAGCCATTACTGAATTCCGGCGTTTATGTTCAACACAACAATGTTCCAGCATAAGCAATCCAAATCTGCTGAACTGCTAATTCATCGAAGGTGTATCTGCAGCGTCACAGTAGGGTCGTAAGAGAAGGCCAAGTACATGGTGGTGCATGTCCTTGTCAATACATCATATGTAGGGGGCTGGTGTACCGCCGCCTGCGCCTCAGGGTCCTTCATGCCAGCACATGCAAAGAAGGCAGACACCCAGACCTTCAGCAGCAGCAGCACCAACATGTTGAGTAGAGAGTGGATACTACACCCTCAGGTGTTAAAGAGGGGGTATCAGCACACATGGTCTGTCCCCCTCGTCCTCATATTTCATATCTAGGCAGGGCATGGCAGAACACCTGACATGCCCCACTCATCCATCAGCAGCAGAAGCACAGCATGCAGTTCCAATCAGGAGAACATATTTATTGCTCTAGTCTGTACTGTGCAGCTTTGGATATCGGAGAAGCATGATGCTTGCAGATAAAGGCTGCCTAGAGTTGCTATGTGTTGACTCTGCACTAGTAGAACTCCCTGACACATGACTGCAATCCATTCTCTTCCACTCGTATCTTGTTACCTTGTGGCTGGTTGTTGCTTGCGCACGTGAAGTCCAGGATGTTCCGCACATTGTCCACCGGGGGGAACAGCAGCACCTCAGTCCAGCCAAAAAGCCCATACACGAGCTGCGACAGGCATTTGTAAGCCATCTCCAACAGCCCTGTCACTACCTGAGATACACAGCAAGTCATGCTTGTGTACATGGCTGCAGCTGTCCGCATAATCATTATTTCATGTGTGATGCAGCAATACAGACATTTTTGATTTTGACCTAGCTGCTGGACCTCATGTCTAGGCATATGTTGTCAGACATGCCGAAGTTTACCCGTATTCTGCTCCACCTCGCTCTTCTTTGTGACAGCTTGAGGTGCGGGGCCTATGGCACTATTGCTATATATGGCACATCATGAAATGTAAGAATACAGACAGTATCTAAAACTGCCATTGGGCCAAAGGACTTGCTTGCAAGCCCTGCATATGGCCAGTTTGGCCCTGCATAATTGATTTGCAAATGAGAAAGTGAACGGACGATGTGTTGAGATAACCTTGCCTGCACTAGCATCCATAGTTTTTATCCAACCGAATCCACGTTACATGGTACATCTAGGCTCACTCCACAACGAGTGGCTGACAGTTAAGAAGCAGGCCTACTGGCTGAGGTCACTCATTGGTTGGACACTACACCATATCCTCCAGTGTAACCCATGCTAGCGGCATGGCACACTTTTCCATACCTTCCAAAAGCCTACCCCCTGTAAGTGCGGGATGTATGGTTGCTGCTTTGAATACATGCCGAAATAGGCGTTCTCTGGTGCGGGGACATCCCCCATTGAGTTATCCGGATGCATCAACAGCGATGCCGATGCCATGTTCAGGCAGCTGATGCGGGGACAACCCCCACAGACCACCCGCACATCTCATGCATACTAGTACAGGGAAACCACATGTCCTCATTTCAAACCCCACTAAAATCCACCAGGAACCGTCTACACACAGATCTCTGTATGTGAGGATGCACTGCATGCACACTTTCATGTCCTTGCTCTGCCTGAAACTGTGTGCACTATCTGAGTTATGTGCAGGACATTCTAGCGCCTTTCCTGATTGGGTTCAATCCACGACTGTTATCCTCGATTGCACCGCCGGTGCTTTGCTTTCTTTCAGTCACTAGACCTCTTGGCAGCTGGTCTTGTGATGAACAGCTGCTTACAATGCGCACTTGCCTCTTATTGTATTCTTGTGTTCTATCTTGCAGTACTATGCAGAGGGCACAGCATTAGTCAGGCACCTGCACATGCATTGTTTGCTGCACTCTGCTTTCCTTTGCTTCAGCACTGCATAACATACCCCCTCTTTTTTCGTCTGCACATACATTCTAGGGGACTGAACCCCCCGCCCCCCCGGCACTAGCCCTGCCACCTCTACAGAGTCATGGGGGAAACTTTGAACTGTAATTGCACCCTTCGTCTCAGGACGACCATGGAACGGTCAAGAGGGTTTTTCCAGTAGCCCTTTTACCTCGACCTAGGAGGGACGTCACCGCTGGCACTCTCCTCTGCTTCATGATTACCTGTAACAACCTCCATGCACCTCGGTTTGCACCCAAAGACCCTGACTACTTGCCACAAAGAAAAACATCATCAGCACCTCTATGCAGCAGTTATCTGATAAGCATGTTACATGAACTTTGACTCAGCCAAGACCAAACACTGTGGAGCAGCTTCCTGACTAAAAATAAAGGCCCTTGTTCACCATCTTTCTTACCTCTTTGCGTCTCTGGTCCCCCGTCATCATGAGCAGGTCCAAGTGGCTAGCCCCCATGACATCTTTCACCCAGTTCATGCTGTGCTGTAGTGCACCGTGTCTTCTGCAGCACTACACGCACGGTGGAAGTCCTGCACGGTGAAATCCCTTTTGCCGTCAGTAATGACGGCATTGACTGTTTGCATCCGCGCACTGCATCACACAGGTCAACATGCAGGATGACAAGGAGCAGGGCCCACTGGATCTTCACCTGGGGGGTTGTGAATAGGATTGAACCGGAAATGAGATATCCCTGTGGTGTACATGAGAATAGCACTTCTGCTCCAGAAAGTGAAGCGAGCCCTGCCTTAAAACCTGGTGATAAAGATGGGCAGCAAAGAAACAGAGCTGCATAGTGTGAATCTTCCTTCAAAGCCAAGCAAAGCTACCCGAACTCCGCCACCACTAAGCCAACTAATTGCTTATAAGCTGCCAGACATAATATTGGGGCATAAGCGAGTAACTGAGGGCCCGCGCATGCAGCACGATTACCTGAGGGCTCTTTAGTCTGGCACATTGCTCCAGCTGATGGTCCAGGGGTCTAGGGTCTTGATGGCAGCTAAGGTGTTAGGGAAGTCAGGAGACACCTCATCAAAACACACCGTGTGTTTTGCTGAGGTGTCTCCTGACTCCCCTAACACCTTAAATATTATGGTCGGGTGCCAGGGCCTGGGTGATGAACACATAAATATTATGGTCAGGTGCTGCCATTCCTTTCAAGCACCTCCAATGACATGCTCCTCACACTAAACAAGAGGGAGGAAACAAGCACACACAGCTTTGGTCCTGGCTAGTAGATTGTGCTGATAGATTGCTCGCTTCTCTAGGCTGCCAGTACACTGTAAGCTGCTGCACAAACTGAGCACCCTGCGGAGCACCTACAACTGGTCTTCCCTCTAGTGCAGTGTGTACACTGTATCTCTGGCCTGGGAATGCCAAAGCTGCATCAACCAATCATGCATATACATTCTTATCCAAAACCTCGCAAAAGCACTGTTCTTTAGTCCTACAGGTGTATTCTACTCGTACAGGAGCAAGGTTGCTCCACAAAAATACATATAGAGAGCGAGGCCTTGCAAGCACATGTTGCACCATCCACATGCATTTACACTGCAAGGGGATTGAACCGCATGGAAATAGACTATGTGATCGCATGGTTGGAGCAGTTGCCCATCCCACAAAGGGCAACAATAGAAGGTTTAGGAGTGACTTAGGAGTGACTTGCCTGTATGTCCACCTTTCCAGTTGTGACCCTCTTGCGCAGCGAACTAATGCGCTTCATCAGCAGGTCAACAGCAGCAGTGATCACATCTGCTGATCCTTTTACCCTCTGCTTCATGATCTCTCTGAAGGGTAGTGTCTGCATGGAGAGATAGAATTCCATACACAAAAAGATACATTGCAGTGAGAGATCTCAGCAGTTGGCGCCAGAGCAGCATACACTGGTTTTGGTTTACCATGTTGTAAAGCCCTGTTGTTGGGAATGCACAGCATGATGAGTGGGAGCCCTCATTGTGAACAGCTTCCAGTCTTAGCTAAGAGTACCGCACCCCTTGCCCCGCAACACTACCTCAGGAAACACCATGGCTGGTTGTTTTTTCAACATTGACATTGCATCTAGCAAAATGGCAAAGAATATTCCACATTCTGGCACGGCCAAAGCCCACGCTCTTTGCCCATGACCAACCCATACCTGCAGGAAGTTCTCGTTCAGGGCCCTCTCCCCAAATTCTTCAGGCACTGCAAACATGACCGTGCTGCCCACCTCCGCCACCCCCAGCTCCCCAGTCAGCAGGTAGCGACATAACGCCAGCGGATCACACTTCTTAGTGAAGTTCCCGATGGCACAGTGTGATCTTAGTGAATTTCCCGATGGCACAGTGTGACTGCTGTCCAAGCATCCTGTGCGGCTTGTCTTGAGGTCCACCTCGGTTGTCTGCCAGTACAAGAGCAGCTGGAGCACTGGCTCAGGAAAATGCCTGCTACTGCTAGGGCTCTTGGTGTTGGTTGTGGTGTGGTCAGTGGGGCTGGTGATGCTTCTACTGCTGCTGCTGCTGCTGCATGTGTTAGATGTTCTGCAGCTGTCTTGCTGGAGGATGGTAGTCAAAGCTTGGTGGAAGCTGGAAAGGGTTGCCTTGGTCCAGGCAGATGAGTACCACACCTTGCAAGGGCAAGCCGTACACCAAGGAACCCTTCCCACAATCCCACGCTGGAGAACAACACACGGTCTCCTCGCGTAGATCTCTCTCTCTCTCTCTCTCAAGGGCAAGCGAAAGGTGTTGAGCTCAAGTATGGCTTTCAGTATATTTGTTGAGCAGATTTTGCTGACTTGGGTAAGGCGGGACAGAACCAGTATGTTTATGGGTGCATTGATGCATCTTTCTAAGCTTCAAAGAGTGCAGTTTTCACATGGTGGCCATCGCATGCAGAAATCAACCTGTGCAATTGATCCATGGGGTCATATGCTTGGCCAGCATGTAATGCAGAACAGTGCAACAATGGATGTGGGGAAGCCACATCAACAGCTCAGTACCTCTTTCTCTACCACAGTTAGGAGGAAGACAAGCCAGGGTATCACCACTACTGCAAGAAGATAGTAACAGTTGATTGCCTGCTGCTGAGACGGATCTACGGAAATACTAGTGCAGCAGGGCCCCCACCACCATCCTTATCTGCATCACCATGGGGATTTGTGTTGCTTGGTGAGCATAATCACTGTTTCCAGGAGGTTCCCAGGTGTGAACTCCCATCACCTCTTCCGCTGCTGCTCCCTGCCACCCACCCACCAATCCCCCGCAAACACACCACTAAGCCTCACCACCCCTACCAACCAATCACCTTCACCACCACCACCACCCGCACAATACCCCAGTGCCTCCTAGTGCATTTGGCCCCCCTCCCCCCCGCCCATGAGGCCCCCCACCCTCCTTATTACCTGCATCACTTCTTCTGCTGCTGCTCCCTGCCTCATCATTTCAGCTATCACCAAGGTCTTAGCTACAACCAGGGGGCACTGCACTCGTACCCAACCCACTTCAGCGGACGCCCATATGCGATAACTTGCTGCTGCACCAGTTGATCAATTGTTTGGGAATCCTGCCCATCCCAAGCTGCAACAGCACCCGCCAACTGGCTCAGATCCACAAACCCCACAGCCACATGCGTCGTCCCGGGCGTCATGTACTCCCCTAGCGATGCCACATCACCAAAACTATGAATGATGCGGTTTTCACTGTAAGGATGACGGGGCCAGAACAGCACGTCACCCACCTTTTGTGATAGGAACTTCTCGAGATGCGTCTTGTCAGTTGAGCCAGGGCGTTTTAGGAGGCCATGCGTGGGGATGAAGTGATCTTTTGTCGTGATGGGCGAGAATGTGGTTCGGGAGGCTTCGGGCAACTTCGTAGGCATTCCAGAGGTGGCCATGGCAGGCAGTGGGGTCGCAGAAGCGAGGCAGGCTGCGACAGCAAATGGAACGGAGGGGCGAAAGCTGTTTGATAGCATTGAGACAGCACAGGAAAAAGAGGTGCCCCGACCCAAACACCCATCAACCTGTATCATACAGCTAAGTCTCCTAAGAGCATGGTTGCACCTGTGAGTATTCAAAACCAGCAGCACTGCGTCATCACAAGAAATTGATACACATCCACACAACACACCAAATCTATACTTATGGCCAACCATTGAAACCCTAATTCAGCACAGAAAAACCTGTATTTAATTCAGGTGGTCTTTGTGACACACAAAGCTGATAGAGTTGCTGATGGACTTGCATACTGGCACACAGGCTGCTGTTAGGATGGGTGGTGTGGTGTCTGAGTGGTTTGATGTGCATGGCGGGGTGCGGCAGGGATGTGTCATTGCTCCCTTGCTGTTCAACATCTACATGGACTTTGTGGTTCGGCAGGCAATGGCTCAGATGCCGGAGGGATGTGGGGTGAAGCTAGCCTATCATGCAGATGGGAAACTTGAGCGTGATGGGTGTGGTAGTGGTGGGTGTGTGGAGCTGTTGTCTGTTCTGCTGTATGCAGATGATATGGTGTTGCTAAGTCCCAGCAGGGAGGAGTTGGTGGTCATGCTGCAGGTGATGGACAAGGTTGCTGCTAGTCTTGGGTTGCGCATCAATGCAAGCAAGACTGAGATCCTGTCCATTGACAAGGATTGGAAGGAGGGGGATGTGCCAGTGCAGCAAGGACCAGAGGTGGTTATCAGTGAGGGTGTGGTAAAAGAGGTGTCACAGTTCAAGTACTTGGGAAGTGTGCTTGTGACTGATGGCAGGTTGGATGTGGAGTTGAATATCAGGAGGGGTAAGGCTGTGGGGAGGTTTAAGCAGTTTGAAAAGATGTGGGGTACCAAGCATCTGTCATTGGCTACGAAGGTGAAGTGTTACAAGGCATATGTGTTGCCAATTCTGCTGTTCGGGAGTGAGTGTTGGTCCCTGACCAAAGTGCAATCGCAAAAGCTTGAGCGGGTGCACTCTAGCTGCCTTAGGAGCATCCTGGGGGTCAGGCTGTCAGATCGGCACACCAATGAGCATATCAGGAAATCATGTGGGGTAGCCACCTTGTCAGCATACATCACAGCAAATAGGCTGAGGTGGCTGGGGCATGTGGGCCGCATGGAGGAGGGCAGGTTGCCGCATATTGCGTTGTTCTCTTCATTACATGGTGACATGACGAGGCCAGTGGGTAGGCCTCGCCATACCTGGGAGAAATGCGTGTGTGCAGATCTGAAGGTGCTTGGTCAAGATGAGGGGAGCTGGGAGGCTTCATGTCAGATTAAGAGTGCTTGGAGGAAGAGGTTGTGGGATCTTACGCACCCTTGGGAAAGCCAACGGTTAGTGAGGTGTAGAAGGCGCACTAAGCAAGCTATTGATAAGCATGTGGAGCGCTATGTGGTGCCTTTCAGTGGCTGGGAGGATGGTGGTTCACCAGTACCTAGGTGGTGGGAGCCACCTCCAGCCCCTACTAGGGTGGTGCTTGATCCTGCTGCCTCCCCGCCACCCATGTGTGATGGAAGTGGAGCAGGTTTTGGGTTTTAGTGGTGGTGTTTGTTTCCCCTTGGTGTGCACGCCGTTGCATCTAGCCTCAGCTTGTGTGTGGCAAATCCATCATCGGTTGTGTGGCTTCGTGATTGTGATCAGGAGCCTTGTGTTTGTGGCCTAGGTTTGTTTGGCCATTGGCATTGCTGGTCTTGCGTTTTGATTGATTGATTGATGGTCTTTGTGACACAGCAGCACAAATCCAGCACAACTTCAACCATGGAACCCTGAACTTGTCTGCAAACAACAGCCTTATGCTTGCAACTACGACTTTAGACAGCAAGTCCGTCTGAACCGTTTTCACCCACCTGCCCTCTCTAGAGAACTCCAGATGGAACTTGGGGATCCTGTCATCCACTGGCGTAGTCCATGGTCCACTTAAGGAACCTCCAAGGGGGGCAAGGCGCATCATCATCGCCAGGCTCTCATTACATGCAGCCAGTTGCTCCACATCCATGGCCCCCTCCTGCTCCAGCTTTGCTAACTCCCTATGAGACACCTTCTTCTGCCCCTCTGTCTTACAAGTAGCAGCACTAGTAGAGGCTCCCTTTGCTCTGCTGCTGCTGCTGCTGCCCTTAGGCTGCCTAGTCGGAAGCCATTTAGGGCTAGCACTGGCCACACTAGCATCCCTCCCGCTTGTGCTGCTGCTGCCGACTGTTGGTGCTCTGGCTGCTGCCGCCTTTTGCTGCTTCATCACTACCGCTAGTACCTGCATTATCTGCAGTACTGCCACTAGTACTGCTCCTGCTGAGATCCAAAGGGCCACCCTCCACCTTCCCCTTTCCCGTAGCACCACCAATACTAGTAGCAATGTCAGCGGGAGGTGCAGAGCAAGTCCCAGCAGCAGCAGCAGCAGCAGCGTGATGTTTAATCAAAGTCCCCAGCCTCTCATGAATCTGCTGTAATGCAGGCTCCTTAGGTCCTACAGTCAGATCTAAACCACATGCCCCATGTGCCTCTGCAATAAGCCCCAGCTGCAACAACCCCTTAGCCCTCCTGCTGTAGTGCCCCTTAACCAACCCTGGGTTTAGCAGTACAGCAGCAGACGCGTCCGCTACAGCAGCATGCCAGTGTTCCTTCCCTAAAGGCAGAGCACATGCGGCTCTGTTTGACAGCAAGGTAGCAGCAGTAGCAGCAGCAGCAGCCTCAGCTAGCAACGCAGCTTCATATGCAGCAGCTGCAGCAGGGTAACCATTTGCTTTGAACTGTGCATTCCCATGCTCTTTCAGCTCAGCTGCTTTCCCCGGTAGTGGTGCTTGACGGCCTTCACCACTCTCGCTGCTGCTGAACTGCTACCGCTGCATTGGGTCGTTCCTCCCTGCTGCTGCTGCTGCTGACAATGGCAAATCATGTTTCCAAGCACACCAACTAGTCAAGACCAGACATGTACATTTCATGACAAGGCTGCTGCTGCTGCTGCTGCTGTTACCGGCCCAGCTGTCACCCTTGCTGCCTCAACCTCCCCTTGCTGCTGCTCCTCCTTACTCCACTCCCCTTGCATACCCCCAGAACCCCCTCCCCAACCCTCAACACCACCCCCACCCCCACCGACAGCACCAGCATGACAGGCTCCTTCTGCAGCTACCACTTCACTCAAGTCAGCAAGAAACTTCCCTCGAGCAGCAGAAGGTGTCTCCCCTAAGGTCCCTGTCCCCACCCCGTCCTGCTGTTCCTGAAAGTCAGCCACACCACTGCTATCCATCCACCTTTAACCCTTACCTGCAAAGCTACCTTCAGCGTGATTTTAAACTTGATTCAAACGGGTCTCGCAGCTTACAATTCTTCTCCTGGATGTCTTATCAGGGCCTCACCGGGCTGCCCCTCGGATGACGACCCATGTATGGCAGGACACCAGACTACAACAGCAACAGCAGCAACACAAGTCAGCCACAAGTGCAGCGGCAGCAATAGCAGTGCATGACTTTGTAAACAAGTCCCCCGTAGCAGCAGGACTGACACATGTCGTCAACCAACATGTCCAGCAGCAGCAACAACCGGCAGCAGCAGCAGCACAAGGTAAGCATGGACCGTTAAACAAGCAATGCTGCAGCACTCAGTACCAATACAGAGGATATGTCCAGAAATTTTACAAGCAGAGCAGGACACTGTGATGAGACTAGACTGCCCATGCAATGTGTGCCGTATGAAAGGCTCTTACGAATACAGAATGATGCACAGTGACCCAGCTCAGCATACATAGCTGTCTTAAGCAGCTTTAGTGGACTTGACCCTAAACATTGAAACCCTGAAACCCTGTAAACCCTGAGACCCTGAGACCCTATACCTGTAAAATTGGCTGACAGACCAAACGGCACAGAGACACTAAAACAGTACGGTTGTATGATTGCACAACTCAGGTTTAGATTGGTTTGCGTATCCATGCCTGCTCACAGCCACAATTTCACATGCACTGCACAAAACAGCACCAACAACTCCCTAAGATGTGTAAAACCCATTCAGGAGGTCCCCAACCTTCTTCTAGGCTGACCTGCTTCACCCTCATCAACCCCTTCCCCCCCAGCAGTAGTACCACCTGAATTGCACCCCACTGCTGCTGCCAGTTGGCCAAGGTGAACGGCAGTCCCTAACCCTAAAACTATCCCTGTCACCCTCTCCCCACCCCTCCCATACCCCTTTCTCCAGAAGAGAACACCCAGCCTTGAGGACTTACTCAGCATCTCTGCTGGGTTGAACTATCTCCAGCTCTCATATCGACCACATTGCTCGCAGTTGTACTAGCTGCTGCTGCTGCTGCTGCCCCGCCGGTGTAAGTAGACACCACAGCATTTTACCCTGCATGGGTTCAAAGCTGGAGGCGGTGGTACTAGCAGACGTGCGTTTCCCTTACCTATAGTTGTCCTGCCCCTCTTGATGCTGTGAATGACAGTCACATGGTGTCCTGCTGCTACCGCTGCTGCTGTTGGTGGAGGGAGTGTTTTCATCAGTACATGCCCTTTCACACAAAATTGCCTTAGTTCACTCCTGGTCCCTATGCTAAATTGCTATTATGTAGCTTTCAGGACTTTATCACTACCACATACATGGCTTGCCTGTGGCCAGAAGAAGAAGAAGAGCTACGCCAGGCTAGTTGAGTAACTGAGGCTGAGGCGGAGCCTCTGCCACAGTCCCAGCCTGCGTAAGTTAAGGGAGAGGCAACTGAGGTCAGGAGACCTGGCCTCGTGGCCTCTACCCTGGGGTGCCTGTGGCCATATAAGCAACTATTACAGTAGCATGTTGGCTACAGTAGCAGCAGCAGCACAAGGGGGACCAACAACCAAGCCTCATTGAAGATTTTTACAGCAACATCACTCTCATCAGTGTTGGTGTCCTCATGCCCAAGGTTGTACCCTAGGCCTAACCACTGCTGTACCTGCTACAGCTTCTGCTGCTCCTGGTCCCCTCCCATGGGAGGACAGAGAGGCCGCAAACAAGATGTAGCAGGCAAGCCGTGGGAGAAGGGGACCGAAGATCTCAAGAAGAGCTTTCTGGCCAACACAAGTAGCGTCTTTTGCAGCTGCCTGGTGCACGTACCGACATCTGCCTTTACTACAGATTGGGGCTGGACACCAAGCAGCTGCAAAAGAAGCCAGCAGCCTCAGCAATTTGATGCGAACAAGCAAGCAGACATTGTTGGCACAGCTTCACAGCTTAAGAACGAACTCGAAAGCCTACTCATTGATTTTAGCCACAAACTGCAGCAAAACATCAATGGAAGTCCCGGCAATCAGAATCTGACTGATGGAGGTAGGCTACTTTGGCACCGGGGGATTAGACCATACATAAATCAAAAATTAAACTGCAGCAGTTACAGCCCATGAATTTGCGCTAATCAGTGCAAGCCTCATACTAGCACCAGCGCAGCCGTGGAGTTAGCCCAACACTAGCTAGTCTGAGATCAGCCTGCACCATCACCAGGTTTCACTAGCCTGTGTAAACAGTGGAGGCTAAGCTATGGTGCCATTAGCCTAAACTTAGCCTTGAAGTAACCTCAATCAATCTTACTATCCTGGGAGCCCACACGGTGGCCGCCAACAGCCAATTAATATAGACATGTTGTCAACTCTTTAAGTCCTAAAATTAAACGTTACACTCCCTAAACCCTAACCTCCTCCACCCTCTTTCCTCCCCCTCTCTGACCACCCTTTCTCCTCGGAACAAAACACCCAGCCTTGAGCAGACACATTTCTGACAGTCATGTTTGCTGCAGCTGTACTACCCGCTGCTGCTGCTGTCCTGCAATAAATGAGTGAACGTACGGCTTTAACCCCGCACAAACCAAAAACGATACGGTGCTAACAGGCATGGTGCATCCAGCCTTACCCTATAGTCACCATGTACACCCTCTTACTGCTGTAAATGACAGTCATATTGCACCCTGCTGCTACTGCTACTGCTCCTGCAGTCGACGGACTCCTGTCATGTGCATGGGTTTCACGTGATGGTGGCTTTTTTCTTACCCGACTTGCTGTGAACCTGGTTCCCATGTTCAATGGATATCCCCCCTATGGCTTAGGGCCCTCCCTATCCACTAGATTTCTTGCCTGTGGTCATGTCAGCTGCTATTCACAGTGGCATTGTCATCAGAAATTATGGCGGCTGCAGTAGCTATAAAAAATTATAGAAATTATGGTGGCTAAATGCTCACAAGCTCTGAGCTCTGAGAACTTTGCTGCAGCCTTGGCATCATCGACACAGGGGGAATTCCATAGCAATAGCACTCGATGTACTCATGTGTTTACATGTCTAGGCATGCATATGCTGTCATATGTTCTGTAACAGCTTGAAGTCCAGGACCTCCAAGCCTGGCAAGTTTTGCGCTGCCATGCGAGTGTAGGCCCACAGCTCTCATGAACTTCTGTGTCCTTATCTCCTGATGCAACTTGTTCCCCACCCACTACTGTTCATGCTACAGCTTCTGCTGCTCCTACTAGCACTCCCTTGGGAGCAATACTGTGGAGGTTGCAGAAGATGTTGCCGTGCAAGCCATGGGAAAAGGGCATACAGAGTCTCGAGAAGATATATGCCTTCCTTAAAAGACTAGCTTCTTTCATAGCTGCTTGATGCACTTATCTTCAGCGGTTGCAGAACTGGCATCAACCAGCTGCAAGAGAGGTGATGTCAAGTGGCATAGGCCTTGTTGTGCGAAAAGGGACCCCGGGATACAATGGGCGCAGCGGAATTGCCCCATATATCATTACACTCTGCCCCCCTACAAGGGCCGGCCTCCTCGACGGCCACTGCTCCCGCCCCGCGCAGAGCACAAGTACACGCTCCCCTGCTTTAGGCAGATTTCCCAAATCGCATGTCACTGGTGGGGATCGATCCCACAACCTCTAGGCCACCTCAGCCTGCACGCCGTGCGCCTTAACCACTAGGCCACGGGGAACGCTGGGTTGCGCCAAATGGGAGTTGAACCCGCAACCTCAGGATCTGCAATGGTCTATCCTACCAACTGCACTAACATGGCTCCGAGACCAGTTGTCAAGTGGCATAGGCCTTCTCGTGCGAAAAGGGACCCCGGGATACAACGGGCGCAGCGGAATTGCCCCATATATCATTACAGGTGAGCCCCAGAAAACTGTTCAAAATGACGGGCCGACACTATTAGCACAGCTTCACAGCGTATGAACAAGCTTGCAAGCCCATTTAGAGGTTGAACTTAGTCAGTAATTGCAAATCAGTTATTGCTGCAGTCCCATCAGACTATCACTAATGAAGGAGGCGTGTTTGGCGGCGGCTAGTGCAAGCCTGATCCTGTCAGCGCCAGCATAGCTGTGAAATTAGCCCAACACTAGCTAGCCTGAGATTACCGTAATCTGCACCAACATAGCTTTCACTAGGCTTGTGGCCAGTGGCAGGCTAGGCTATTGTATGTACCACTGGTGTAGCGTGCCACTAAAGGCTCACATAATTCACCCTAATGGAGGTGAAGTATGATTGCTGCTTTCACCCAATACCACACTTACCAGTAAAAGAAAAAATGAATGTCTTTTTGTTTGCCTGAGGGCGAAAGCTGGTTTGTGACTGAAACAGCTTTCGCCCTCAGGCAAACAAAAAGGCCATCCCCTTTTTCGTCTAACGCTTTTGCCTGATACTCACACTTATCAGTACATGGCAGTAGCTATGGCAGCGAATGACTTGCTAATCAACTCCGCCGCAGCTGCAGGAAGGACACAAGGCATGCATGAACGAACACGTGCAGCAGCAGCAACAGTAGCAGCAGTTTCACAAGGAGCAACTTGTAACATTAGACCATGACCGTCGAACATACAATGAGCAATGCCGCAGCAGTCGCAGTACAGGAGATATATCCAGACAATACACAGCAGCAGTAGCAAGACAAGGTCATACTTAGATACCAATGCATTGCCCATGCAAAGTGCGCCTTGTAAATAGCTCTCGTGAAGGCAGAAACATGCACACTGACCCGCATACATAGCTGTTTCCAGCAACAAACACTTCCGTAGCTGCTCCAGTGGACCTGCAGCAGGTCTAGTGAAATGAAACACCAGGTGCTAAGTCTGCAACCCTAAACCCTGAAACCTGGTAAATCCTGAAACTTGAAAACCTGAGACTCAGTGACCCTAAACCTCTAAACGTGCCTGAAAAAACCAAAGGGCACAGAAACGCTTACTAGACATGCATGGTTGTATGATTGCACAACTCAGGTTCAGATTGGTTTGGGTACCCATGCCTGCTCACAGCCACAATTTCACATGCATTGCACAAAACAGCACCAATATAACTCCCCTAAGATGTGGAAAACCCATTCAGGAGGTCCCCAACCTTCTTCTAGGCTGACCTGCTTCACCCTCATCAACCCCCCCCCCCAGCAGTAGCACCACCTGTGTTGCACAGCACTGCTGCTGCCAGCTGGCCAAAGTGAACTGTAGTCAACTCCTTAAACCCTAAACTCCATAATTCTAAACCCAATCTCTGTCAGGCGGTGCCTGCCTTTGATCTTCCACTCCCTCAAGCGCTAGCGGGTAGAAGCTTGCCAAAGGCATTCAGCACCGCCCGGACGACAACCTCCCTGACTGATATCGTTCATTTAGTGATTGCTAACCACCCTAAGCCTAAACCCTTATATTCTAAACCCTAAACTACAGAGGACAATAGCGCTAACCATAAGAGACTCAAACAACTTTCTAGCGATGAGGTGGTGGGTGGAATAAGGTGAAAGAGGGCAAGGGGTGCGTGGGAATTGGACAGTAGGGAACGAGAGGGAGAGGCCGACAAAAGGGGTAACGAGAGGGGGCAGAAGAGGGGTAGGTTGTCCCCAGAAGAGGGGGGGAGGGACTGGCTGGCGGGTGGGGGTGTGTGGGAAATGGGAGCAGCAGATGGGTGGGACAGGGGGGTAGGTGAGAATAACCATGGCAGAAGTAGAACAGCATGAGGGCCTGCAAACTGATTGGTGCTGGTTGCAGTTCTACTTGAGTAATAGTGATTGCATGTAAACTCTTTCCTTTAACGGGGACAGAGAAACCACATTGAGATGAACCAGCTGTATGTTTAGCCAGCATAGGGCCCAAGCCAGCTAGTGTTTCCAGCATCCAGCAAAAAGCACGCCGTATGGGTGCTGTATGCCACCTTTAGGCATCTTCAATAAAACAGTACAGGCTCGCAGCAAAACAACTGTTTCCTTGAATGCTTTCTGGAAATACTGCAGCAGTTTGAGCCTGCAACCACTGGTAAATTTCAAGCAGAAGTCTCCACTCTAAACTGCTGCTACCTTGCCATCACAAACCCTGCCCTAAAACCACTGATACCCTTCACCCTCTCCCCTCCATCCGCAAGAACTGCTGTCGCATTGCCTTTATAGCCCCTGCCGTAGAACCAGTGGTGCCCTCCACACTAAATCATACACCCATACCACTGCTACCGCCTGACATTCCGCGCACCCAGATAGGGGGGGGGGTGTCACGGTTGGAGCCAGCTGCAGCTTTGTCCAGGCCGCCGCTAGGCGCCATAAATAACTACCTGGTATAAGACGTCCATGCGCGCTTTGGGCGCGGCTGTAAGGTTTTGCACGGCACTGCCGCAAGGCCCATGAGTTTCGCTGATAACGTCATGAAGTCCGTTCCACAGCCTCCCTCTGGAACCAGAACTAGGCCTGAGGGAGGGCTCTGGAACCAACAATTGGATGCTGTTTTTCTGGTGGCCCAGACCATGTCCATGCGAAGCATCGACCCAAGCAGGAGGTGGGGGTCCAGGGGGGAGGAACAGCCCCCCTGGTGGGGTCTGGGGCGAAGCCCCAGGAGCTAGCAACAGTTCGCACATATAATCACCAATTCCTACATTGAAAAATGCTGTTTTTCCACTAGATGAGCATCGTACACTTTGTCAAAAACTTGCTGGAACGGCAGCATGTGACATGTTGGCCACAGAGCGGCCTACGGCTGGAACCGGGAACTCACATTTCGTGCATCGCTGGAACGACGGAACTGAGCAGATTTTGCCTGGAACGCGGAACTGGAACGGGCTTCAACCCGGTACGCTGACTGCATCTTCAGACCGGTAATACAACAATGCTCGCCTTTTTAGGGCAGATTTCGCGACCTTACATCACATATGACTATTTTAAATGTATATAAGGTTTAGCTCTGCTTGCTAAATGCGAAGCAGCTGCGGTTGTCTAACCCCGACATCTGCCCGCAACAGAGACCTGAAACGGTAAAAGGCCGCTAGTGTCAGCTTCCTCGCTAAGACATGCCGCATCGACTACATATAGTTGAATGCTACCCCTCAAATGGTGTATTACCGCCCTACAACAACTCTTGCCGAAGATGCACTCAGAATGGCCAGCACCGCGGCAAGCAGGACATGTGGGAGAACACAGCCTCTTAAGCCATGGATGACATAATGACTCAATTAGATGTCCTTTGCCCGATGCGGTCTAGCATAATCTCTTATAAGTGTTGCAGCGGTCGAGTTCCGCAGTTGGTTGTAACGTCCTGAAGCCGGTTCCACAACCTCCTCTGGAACCAGAACTAGACTTGAACAAGGCCTCTGGAACCAAATTTTTTGGGGGGAGACCATGCCATGTCGATGCGCAGCATGGACCCAAGCAGGAGGCGGGGGTCCAGGGGGGAGGAACAGCCCCCCTGGTGGGGTCTGGGGCGAAGCCCCAGAAGCCAGCGATGATTTGTACTTATTACAACCAATTGTACAATGAAAAATGCTATTCTTGCACTCAGTTGAGCACTCTACACTTTGTAATAAACTTGCTGGAACCAGCATGTGACATGTTGGCCAGAGGGTGGCCCAGGGCTGGAACCATGAACTGACATGTTTGGCATCGCTGGAACCGCGGAACTGAGCACATTTTGCCCTGGAACCGGAACCTGGAACCGGCTTCAGGACGGTATGGTTGAACATCCCACGCGAACTCAACCTCAGGAGGTTCAGTTGTAGGGAGCTTTCCAGGAAGCAGCACTGCGCATACACGAGCATATGTTTTGCCTACAGAACGCGCCAGTTTGAAGCAGGCGAGCTCTTTGCAGCGAGCAATGGGAAAGCATCAAGCGACCACCCCCCCCTATCCTGCGTGCGCTGAATGTCAGGACTTCCATCCTAACCCATATCTGCACAACTCCTAGATTATACTGGTCGAGGGCAGCAGGGGTGGGGGGGAGGGGGGCAGGAGAACAAAGTGGTGGACACTACGCTGGAGATCTCTGTACCTCCGTCCAATTTGTCTCACCATCTCTTATCCGTGCGCCCCAACCCTCTTATTGTTTCCCATCATCGCAATTCAGCCAAATATTGCACCAGTAGAGCTACTTCTGCAGACTACCTGCGGAGCTAGTGCTGCCCGGGCCCTGCCCAAAGCTTAGATCGATCTAAGCCATTGCAGGGCCTATAGGCAATGTCCACTCTCACAACACGCACCCTCATCCTCCATGCAGTCGACGAGTCCTCTCCTCACCATGTTTATCATTTCTGAGTTCCTCGAGCTATAGCTACAGAAGGCTGCAACCCACCCTCTTTGAACGCAGCATTGTCCATCCCACAACACATTGTTGGACGACCATTACCTTTATCTTGTAGTGAAATAGCTAAAACCTGACGGTTTAGGAGGGTAAAAGCCTGAGGTAACTCAGTTGGTCAAGCAGACACTTGGCTCACCTCTAAGGAACATACGTTTTTGGCTTATGTTGTGTTATGTCATTGTTTGGCCTTGAGTTGGCCAAGAGTGTACCGCTGTAGTGTTGAGTGTACCTGACATTCTCGGAGCCATATGCACTTTATGGTACTTTATCAAGTGGTGAGGGATCAAGTGTCAAGGGCTGTCACAACGCTTTGCCTCATTTCGGGCTTTCGCCAACCCTATAAATAGGGGCGCTGGGAGGCTATGGTTAAGCCTCAATTCATTAATAGTTATCTTTGTCTACAGCACACGCCTTAAGTGTCCTGTATATCGACTTGTAAGTTCACTTCGCTGACATCTCCGGTCCACACATGGTTGAAGGCTAAGCGCTTACGTGCCGCCTAAGCAACTAGTTCGACCCGGGAGAGGAACCGTAACATATCTTCAGTATCAACACTATCTTGTCTGTATGAAAGGTAATGAAAGGTCAGGCCATGAGTGCCACTGCGGTCGGCAATCAACCATCAACATTAGCCACAACGTCTCCCAAGATGCCAGGGGAAAAACTTAATAGGGTTGACGGTCTGGGTAAGTTTGGTGAGGGGACCCAGCACAAGTTACCTTGAGCCACACCCACCCAGCCTTCCACCCCATCAACCAGCATTATAAAAGGTCCCCTCCTCACATGTCTACGATATTGACTAACTTTTGCACTTAGCAAGCAAGCTGCTGCCACACACTCGGCTTGAAACGTAAGCTGAGGGAATGACAGCAGCTTGCTTGCTATGTAAGCTCAGTGCGTGGCAGCAACTTGCTTGCTAGCTGCATTAATGAATCATTCATGTGTCTACAACAATTGTCCACCTACCGCTCCCATCTCCATCTCCATTGCCGCTGCTCCCGCCTAAAACGCACCGGACTAGCATAGCTCCTTCACAACCCACATATTCTCCTTCCATGTCCACCACGCACCTTTGACGCAAGCGGATGTTTACGGAGGTTCATGAACTATGCATGATCGACAAACGAAAACATTGCCTAACCCGTTGTTCAATCTGTAGGCATTACATAGCCCTAGGCAGCATCCAACGACATAATGCACTGCCATAAATCACAGCTATGTGCTATAAGGTATTACGCCGCCAATGTTTAGTGCCTGCTAGCATCAACAGGACCATGCAACTCGTACCTACCTCGACATTTAAGTTGCACCAGAGCCCTTGGCCTATTACCTCAAATGACATTGTATGAGACAGGTCGGAAGGACGGTGTTGTACCAGCCCTGCTGTTCCTGCTACAGCTTCCTCCTACTAGCACTCTCTTGGGAGCAGTTAATGTGGTTGTGCAGAAGAGGTTAGCGTGCAAGCTGTGGGGGCAGCAGCAATACAGATCAGGCACAAATAGTGCAGTGCCAATGCCCGCAGTACACGACCTTGTAAACAAGTCCCCCGTAGCAGAAGTGACACATGTCATCAACAAACAAGTATAGCAGCAGCAACAACTTGCAGCAGCCGCAGTTGCACAACATGGCCCTCACACAAGCAACACTGTAGCGGTAGCAGTAGAAAAGATACATCCAAATAATGCCCAGCAGCAGTAGCAGGACAGTGATCTCACCCTCCAGAATATGCCATAGCAAAAGTGCCTTAGGCCACATGGTGAGACTTACATGCCAATGCCAAGCGTGCCCGTGACCTCGTGTGAACGGATATTGTTGCATAATGGCCAAGCCCCGCTACATAGCTGTTAAAACACAATAAACACTTATGGAGCTGGCCCATTGGACCTGTACCAGCTCTACGTACATGAAACACTAAACCCTAGACCTGACCCATACATCCTGAAACCCAGGAGATCCACCCAAAGAAATCACACAAACACCCTGAGATCCCGAGACCCTAAACACGTACAGTTGCATGATCACAAGCTCAGGCCCAGATTGGGTTGGGTATCCACTCCTGTGCTACGCCACAATCTCTGATGCATTACATAATTCCGGCATTAACCGCAACTCAATATGTGTAAAACGATCCATCAGGCGATCCCCATACGCCCTCTAATCTGACCTCACTTCAGCGTAATCGCCCCCCCCCCCCCCAGCAGTACCACACCTGTGTCTGCGCCCCACTGCTGCTGCCAGCTGGCCAATGTGAACTCTAGTTAACTCTTTGAATCCTAAACCCTACAATCTGTAATGCTAAACCCTATCTCTGTCACCTTTTCCCGTGCCCCTTCCTCCAGAAGAGAACACCCAGCCTTGAGGAGATACTCAGCATTTCCCGCAGTCGTGTCTGCTGCAGCTGCCATTCTTGGAGTTGATACAGACAAAACCTGTTACCAACCATAGGTCCAAAAAGGTAGGGTTGTGGGGGTCCTGAGTTGGTGGTTTGAACTGTCTCCAGCTCTGATATCCACCACATCACTCACAGATGTACTAGCTGCTGCTGCTGCTGCTGCTGTTCTGCCTTGATGAGTAGACGCCACAGCTTAACCTTGCATAGGTTAAAGCTTGATGTGGTGGCACTAGCAGGCGTGGCGCGTTCCCCCTATGGTTACAAGTTTTCTTCTCACTGCTGTAAATGACAGTCCCAACCTGCCCTGATGCTACCACTCCTCCTGTTGGTGGAGGGGGTCTTGTCATTTACATGCCGTCTCACATGACGATACCTTAGCTGACTCATGGTTCCCATGCTCAGTGGTAGCGGTGTGGCAGTTCAGCACGTAGGTCCAAACAATCCCAATTCTTTGATGCTTGGAAAAAAGGGAACAACCTACCACATAATGAACGTGGGCGAACACATAACTATTAGATTCATGGTTGGAAGAACCGCTTCACTCTCCTCCAATCATAAACCATGACTATAGGAGGAGAAATGGCTCTGGCATCCAGGGCATCAGCACAAAGTAGGCCCAGATGATGGTAACCCGCCAAGTCGGGCAGGGTGGCAGAGTGGGGCAATTTAGCTGCTGGTTCACACCACTCCAGACTGCATGTTTTCACCGATAGGAAAGATACTTGGGCAAGGCAGAGCGGCCAGCAATCCATACATGCTGCAAAGCAGCTCCCGCCTCTCTTGCTGTTGCTGCCATCTCAACTCCTCGACACTTTTTGCAACTGCCCACAATTGACCAGTCCCAGCAGGACCACTTCAGCATCCCTCTACCCTTTGCCCCTTATTAAAACATCCATCTCTCCCATACTTCCCTCCGTCCACCTGTTCAGACTATCTCAGTGCCAAGCACTTTCACATGCGGCTCTCATCCATCCTCAGTCGTGTCTGCTAACCGGTTCAGGGCGTCACAGCCAACTAGAGTGAGGCCACGCTACAACCCTATGCCCGACCCACACCATCGAACCCTTGTACGACTTATATGAAAGCAAGATGCCTGAAACCTACCCCCCACCCCAGCCCTTTTGAGATAGCTACCCTCTGTAATTGTCTGGTTTGACAGGGCTCCATTCTCTCGGCCATACTCCACGCTCAGACAGAGTATTATACAAGGGAAATGTGCTGAGATTCCTGGAAGCTTGGTATGCACTTACTTGTGATATGGCATAGTTACAAAACACTGTTCACTCCCCCTGTGCATCTGACACAACAACTCCTCACTTCTCTTCTCTCTCAGCACTAATTCAAAAGAAACCAGTGGATGCGTCTTGCCATCTTGAGAGAAGATGATCAGTCCCGCAACTACTGGCTTGTAGAAATATCGCTCGACCATGCATGCTACCAGCCTACACGCAACTCAGGTTTGCTGATACCCGTCCTCCACCTGTGAAAATAGCTGATCCCCTAGCGCATCATCCTAGTTAGGCACCTGCCTTATCTCATTGTTACTTCACCTGACGATTTCGGCAGGGGAATCGAGATGCATACAAGGGCAGTGGATGAGTGCTTGTGGATGATATAACAAGATGTTACGTCTTGATCAAGTATGGGAGAACAATGCGGTGGGTCACCTCCAGGATGTAAGCACCCTATGAGAACCCTAGCATTTCCCTGTTGCACCTCAACTTGGCCCGCCTTACAGCTGGTACCATACTGGAGCGAGGCATGCATGACACATGCACACCTTAGCACCTTGTTATGATATTGAACATCATGCCAGCAATGTAGGTTGGGTGTGTTAGCAGAGGCAAGCAAACAAGCTCCCACGGTGCTTCCCCCACCCTCCCCACTCCTGGCTCACTGGTCCTCTATCAGAGTATTGCCCCGAATTTTTGAGGGGCTTATGAAACACCACAACGAAAGTTACGACAAATACAGGTTCGGGCCTTGACAGCGTGTTAACGCTGGGCCCTAGCGGTGACTCCGAGACAGGCAGGCAGCGATATAAGCACATTCAGCAGGCAGCGCGCATTAATAGGCGCTATTGGATCGTCTTGGACAAAAGGCGTGAGGTGCTGCTAGACGTACATCATCTTGGTACCCGATGCGGTGTCACTCCGCATCGGCCCCTCCTTGAGAAGCTTGCGCCTTCACTTTCAACCTCAATTTGCCGCTATACCACAGAAGATTAAAGTCCATTTGTGTTCTAGCGTATGGCATCCACATGCAAGGCTCCGCTCTGAGGCACTCACCCGCAACATCATCCGAACTGCAGGGCTCCAAGCAATGTCAAGCTGGAGCAGCAGCCCGATAACAAGCTCTCGCGGGCCCTTGTCAGCTAATTTAGGGTGAAAGTTTCAGTACATCAAAGCAAGAGCAGCCTTGCAAGTATGTTGCCCAGTGCTTCCGATGCAGCCACATCAACCATCATCAGCAGAAAAATAAGCAGTCTAGCAGCAGTGGGCACGTATGACATGATACTCAACCATGCGCTGCTAATGGGAGGAGAAGAAATTCGGGGCATTCACATTGCGCCCTTGGGGCATGTGGCTGTATTTCTTAATGACTCAATTCAGCCGGAGACTGCACAAGCAGAGCTGCTAGTTACTGCAGCCTATTCTAAGCCCACCTCACGAGGTAACTCGAGTGTTGCCTGTACCCAGTGCCACGACACGGGGCTAGCTACTGCAGTCAATAGGGCAGGGTTACAATTGCGGTGAGATTAGTGAGAATCCTAAACCCTGCACGGATCGCCGCGGTCGGCGGGGCAGCGGTAGTCAATACCCTAGCGAACCCTATGCCCTATTCCACGCACGACCCCGGTTGCGGAGTTGGGCGAATTGAACTGAATTGTAACCAGGGCAGAGGTCACCATGGCAATTTGCAGCTGTGCCTGCCTTGATTGGCTTCCTATTATCATGTTCCTACTTGCTTTGGTGCATAGTTTATGGGCAAGGCCACATGCTTCCCCGGATTGCCCCCCTTGCGATATGCACATGGTGTGATCGGCTGGACTGCGTCCTTTTCAGAAAGGCGTCTGTTGCATTTCTCCCCAACATGCACGTGCTGAACACACTCTGAGCTATTGTGAACACTAGCAATCCTGGACTGAAGGTAGCCTGCTTGCAACCTGGAGCTGGAACAACCGCTGGGGTCTTAGGCCTTCATCGCCATCCTCCAACCGCTGGACTGGTGCAGGCTGAGGTCCCGGTCTGCCATGCTGTAAGTTTGCCTTAGTGGGTAGAACAAAATGCTTTGGGAGCCATCTTGCCTAGGCCTCTGAATAGGCAGCCCGCCAAGGGTAACTACCTCGTCACCAGCGCAAATGTAACCCTGCCCTATTGAGTGCGCAGTACACCACATTTACGCCAAATAGGGGTACACGCTTTACCCCGCATACGCTCCAGTGCGATAGCTTTTTCTCAACTGTTAAGGCCTACTGCTTGCTCTGCAATGTTCCAAACTTCATTTCGATACATAATTGATAGCTTCCAATCGAAACATGGTGTGGATCGACGCCTGCTGGAGGCCTGGGACGCCTGACCCATTGCGTGCCAGACCGTAAATTGAAAACTCTAACGACAAAGCCTCTTTTGCTGTCTACTGTGCGGCAGATTACGGAACATGATTATAGGAACCTATCTGACTTAGCGATTTGCTTGAAGCTCATGCTTGCACGCTTTTCGGGCTGACCATGGTACGTGGTCAGACCCCATCGGGCACCTGGACGGAGAGGTATCTGGCAGGTTTGTTTAATGAAAAGATTGTCAAAGCATGCGGGCAAGATGTTAAGGTAACGATGCGCACGGCAATAGGCCAGTAAAACCTCTTGTAGGAGGTGCCGAGCAGCCGCGAACTTATGCCAGTAAAGGGGCTCAAGAAGACCTTCGCATTTGTCTGCTTTATGGCACATAGAAGCCCCTTTGATGCAGACCTGTAATGCAGAGGATGTCTAGATATGAATAGAAGTCCAAAGTGGTCGCAGAAGCCATTGCATTTCTTCAACGAGGAAGTACAAGATGCTGAATGAGCATGGGTCAGCCGTGCTAAGAAAGGCACTGCGGGAGACGCTGCTTGTTGCTAGAGCATTGCAATCAACGGAGGACATATAACGTCAAGTCTTTGCAACTTGCAAGCTTGAGAGAGGTCCATTTCTGGCTGATTTAGTGTCTCCAGTGAGACAGCACCCCCGCAGCTGGTATTGCCTTTGAAGCACAACGTATAATGCGCATGGAGCGCCAGCTGCATGCCAAAACAATACTATGACCATCTAAAGATGATCCCGCACAACGTTTGCTGTCCATGCACCCAGCTCCGGCCACTCGACCCCCTCCGCAATCCTGGATCTCCTGGATATCCATACTCCCGTGATGCCATCCGCAAGACATATTTCAGCAGATTTCGTCCCAGTGAAGCTTTATAAGCATATTTGAAAAGATCCCGAACAAAACAAGCAAGGATGGAAGCAAAAGCTCTCTTCGCGCTTCCGGCAGATGTTGGTTGAAACAGCGAAGGTACCGTCCTGAAGCCGGTTCCAGGTTCCGGTTCCAGGGCAAATTGTGCCCAGTTCCACGGTTCCAGCGATGTCAAACATGTCAGTTCCTGGTTCCAGCCCTGGGCCACCCTCTGGCCAACATGTCACATGCTGGTTCCAGCAAGTTTCTTACTAAATGTATGATAACCCTCTGAGTGGAAGAATAGCAAATTCCATTGTACAATTGATGGTTATAAGTGGCAATTATCGCTGGCTCCGAAATACAGTTCGGCGCCTTGGCGTAAATGTGGTGATCCCGGCCTTACTGCATGCACACCCTCATCTTCCATGCCGCAACCCTCGTCCGACCCCAGTGTCTCACTTATCCAAGTGCCAGGACAGCTGCAAACTACGCCCTTGAGATACAATCAAGTGAACGAGCGGTAGATTGTAGGGTCCAATCCATGGCAAGTTCACCTGATTCTACCTGCCATGGTGGCCACACAGTACGTCCCCAATACATATTCATGGCACATAAACCCCCTGGACATCCCAGTCTTTCCACTGAGTTAGATGTCAGGCCATGGGTGCCCACTTGGTCAGCTTTTAAGGCGCAGCCACATTACCTCCTAGATGCCTCCCATGATGCCCTGGGAAAGAGAAGGGTTGAAAGTGGGTGGTTTTCTGTCAGGGCACATGGCATGTGCATTGGACAGCATCCAAACCTTCTTTCAACCTTCCAACTAAGTAGCGTACATGGTTTCCACCTCAGGTACCTACAGTGCTGCCACTTGTCCCTGGAACGCAGGACTAACTTGCAAGTAGCAACCCATAACTCGCTCCACCCAACAGATGCACACTCAAAAGCTTCTATTTCCAGGCTTGGGATAAGGTTATTGTGGGCAGATTATGTCCCGCAAGTGTTTTCGCTGCCATCCCCATCTCCATTACTGCTACATCCCCCAGATTGACCGTGCCAGCACATATCCTGCAAATTTGAGCTTTACCCCTCCCTTCCCCCATCGTGTTAAACAACAGCTCATAGCGCATCACTAAGTGCAAGAGAAGAGGGAAACCAATCAGTATATTCAGGTACATAGGTACATAGGCAACGACTAACATGCATGCATCTTGCAGCCCATGTGGCATGTAGGGTGGGGGTGATTTTTGAGGCCGGGGAGAGAAGCGCACTAGACAGACAGACAGCAGACTAGACAGAGGCGGTCGGGTGTGCCTAGTGCCCGTGTCTAGTAGACGACTAGACAAACTAGACAAGAATGGAATTCACACACAACTAGACAACTAGACAGCTACACGGCAACAAGGCGTGTTTGCTGTTGGGAACCTGGGTGAATGCCAGGCACAAGTACATCGCCTGAAGGAATACTAGAGTGCCTCCTAGCGTCAGCTCGCTTCCAACGGCCATACAGCCAGCGAAGATGCTCGTGTATGCGTGTCCCCCAGAACTCCGTCATACCCAGTTGACTCAGCCTTGTGGCCAAAATGCTGCATGTGGCGCTACAGGTGATCATTGCTACCGTTGCATACATCTCTAAACGAAGAGCAGCCGTCCCACTCTCTCTGTAGAACTAAAGAGGCCCCACTCTACGCTTATGTATAGGCCTCTAGACTGCAGCTATACATTATGTCTGGTAGGATCTTTCGGCACCTATTTCTGAACAAGCAGCAGTTCCCGTTTGGGGTCAACTCCTGCATTTTGCGTAGTGCCATAGCACACCTGCTGCTGTCTGATTGCTGTCACTTGTACATCCATCCAGTCTTCCTGCAATCCACCCCAACACTGTTTCAAGCAGTTTAAAGCCTTGTTACATCTACGCTCGCTCCACCACGAGCGGCGTACAGTGAAGGAAGTAGGCTAACTACAGTGAGGCTGCAGTACGAACTCAGGTAAGCAAGGGCAGGACGGAGAGCGTTTTGCAGCGACATCAGACCCCTGCACCCTAACCCATCCACCTTCCCCCCTAAACCCCTGCACCTGCTCTAAACTCTAAACTCTAAACCCTACCCCCTAAACCCTTCACCCTCCCCCCTAATTTCCCTTAAACCTTGGGGGGCTGCCGCCCCCCAAACCCCCTGCTGTCCTTCCCCTCCAAACCTTGCCGCCCCACAAACCCCCTGCTTTCCTTCCCCTCCAAACCCCCCGCTGCACCCTCCCACCTTCATAATAAACCCTGCTCCCTGGTCTCCTCCCCTTTAACCCTCCCCCCTTAACCCTAAACCCTCCACCTTACCCCCTTAACCCTTAAACCCTCCCCCCTAACCCCCCGCCCCTTAACCCTAAATCCCCCCCTTCATCCTTAACCCTAAACCATGCCCCCTTCTCCACTCCCCCCGTAACCCTAAGCCCTCCCCCCCCCTGACCCTAATGCTAAACCCTTCCCCTCTTTCCCCTTCAACCTACACCATAAACCCTCCACCCTTGTCCCCTCCCCCTGTAAACCAAAGCCCTCCCCCCTCCCCCATTAAATATGTACCGCGTTGGCTCATTTACCCTAAAGCCCCCCCCCGCATCCTTCCCCTCCCCTCCGTGCCTCCCCCTAAACCCTAAGCCATCCCCCCTTCACCCTCCCACCTAAACCCTGCACCTTCTCTAAACTCTAAACCCTCCCCCCTCCCATCTTCACCCTCCCCCTATATTTCCCTCAAACCTTGGGGGGCTGCCGCCCCTAACAGCCCCCCAAACCCCCCGCATCCTTCCCCTCCAAACCTTGGGGGGCTGCCTCCCCCAAAACCTTCACCCTCCCCCCTAATGCCTGCACCTTCTCTAAACGCTAAACCCTCCCCCCTCCCGTCTTTGCCCTACCCCCTACACCATCTTACACTCATGTTAGCCACAAAGGTGTCTCCTTAAAGTGGGGGGTTGCCCCGTAGGGCCTATATTTCCCTTAAAACCTTGGGGGGCTGCCGCCCCCAAAACCCCCCGCGTCCTAGTTCCCCTCCAAACCATGGGGGGCTGCCGCCCCCAAAACCCCCCGCATCCGTGCTTCCCCCAAAACCCTAAACCCTCCCCCATTCACCTTCCCCCCTAAACCCCTGCATCTGCTCTAAATTCTAAACCCTACCCCCTAAACCCTTCACCCTATCCCCTATATTTCCCTTAAACCTTGGGGGGCTGCCGCCCCCCAAGCCCCCTGCTTTCCTTCCCCTCCAAACTGCCACTCGTCGTATGACGTGCTAGGAGGTAGCTCTTCACAGACCTAGTAACTAGATAGATTCTGAACAGCAACCCGTAGTTGGCCGGCTAGTGTCCTGATCAGCATTAAAGGAGACTGGCCAGAACCACGGCATCGTACATCCGGCTCTCTATCTAGCCAGAGATGCTTGGTACAAGATAGAAGCTTGCTAACCACTCTCGCCCAGACGTTTTCCTCTTTATCCCACCAAAGCTTCCCAACCGCCCTACTCCCGAATATATCATCCTAGAACTCAAGTATTGCCGTGACACTGACCCCCAGAACCAGTACGATAGAGCAATCTCGCAACACCGCCCGCTCGCTGATGCTATCCAACCAGCGGCTCCTCACGCTCGCATCACCTATATCCCTTTATTGCTCGGAGTGGCTGGAACAATATACTCTTCTACCACCTCTCATTTGCGATACCTTGGTGTCAGAAAACAAGCACTCCATCGCCTGCTCAACCGCCTTCATGTTATGGCCATCACCAACCTTCATTGGATTTACACTACTAAACGTCATAAGGAACGTCACCTCGATCCGCAGTTTTGGCGACACACCCATCCACCCAGATAACATAGGCGGGTGGGTAATTTGACACATAGGCGGGTGGGTAATTTACCCACCCACCTATGTGTTCTGGGCTCCGAATGGTAGTGGGCCTATCTATATTAGGTAAGGGCCCGCTCCCTTGATTTCCCCCCTTCTCTGCGTAGTTCTCTCTCTCTCTCTCTTGCTAAGTACCTCTAACTACCCTTTCTCACTCCTGCCGCTTTTACGGCATTGGCACCCCATCCAAGCTCCCTTTCTCTATAGCATGCATCATCTGGGCCTAAACCTCACTCGGCCACTGCTATGACCACACTGCTGTATTTTTTCAAAGGCAAAGGTTTAACGTGAGGTGGATCAGACAGAAACTCACAGCACGCAAAGCATATGTATTGAGCCCTAAACCACTGCCTCCTTTTCATGCAGAAACCCTAGACCACTGGCACCTTGAGACCATGAACCCTGCTTTGATCCACTAAAAACATGCCACCATACCCTCCACCCTAAACCACTGGTACCTTGCTTTGCCCTCACAACCCTGCCCTACACCCACTGATACCCTTCACTGCCCTGTCCCCCCGACCCTGTACTGCACTTCCCTTCATCACCCTGTCCTCCCTCCCTCCCTCCTGCCCTCGCTCCCTCCCTCCGGCCCGCCCTCCCTCCCGCCTTTCCTCCCTGCCCTCCCTCCCTCCCTGCCCGCCCAGCCCTCCCGCCTTTCCGCCCTGCCCGCCCAGCCCTCCCTGCTATCATGTCAGTAGCTATCACAGTAGCACCAACAAAAAAACCTTTGGCCACAGTAGCAGCAGCAGAGGCGGATCTTTACTCAAGCCCCATTGCTGCCTTCCACAGCAGCAAAGCTCTCACGAATGTCTGCGTCTCATCCCCTACTACTGCTCACACCCCAACGATGCCTCAACCATGGCTGTTCCTGCTACATCTTCTGATGCTCCTGGTATCACTACTTTGCCAGCAGAAGGAGGAGGCTGGCCAGAGGATGTTAGCGGGCAAACCAGGAGACAAGGGTATTCCTTACGGAGGAAAGCTGCTGAATAAATCATGACCTGCTCAGTTCTCACATGACTTTGTAGGGACCACACATAGGCCGTCTTGAGACTCCATGCATTCAAGCCTGAAAAATGGTGCGACCCATTGCTAACCTTACCCTTTCCTGCTGCTTGTGCAACAATGTAGATCCCTAGTCATCACATAGCCTCAGGCAGAGATTAACCTGCACATGGTGCACTGCGCCTCCAGTCACTAAACATGCTAGATAGATGACAGCACCCCGGCGCCAACACCCACTGCCCGAGCAACTACTGGTACCTACCAACTCCATGCTCAAATCAATGCATGGGAAATCAATGCATTGGGCACGTTCCTGGATGTAGGTCATCCTATGGGACCGCTTATCACTTCCCTATTGTACCCCAACAGCTGCTGCTCTTGCTACCACTTCCACTGACGCTCGTACTCAGCTCTTGAGAGCAGCTAGTGGCATTATGCGCAGACAGATGCTAGCGGGCAAACCATGGGAGACAGAGATTGAGAGTCACAAGATAAACAAACGCATTTCTTACGCACGTAAGGCAGATGATGTAGGTGACAGCAGTACGCAGTTTTGTGTCAGGCATGGCCTAGAGGAAGGCTGGTCATCCCAGCGGCATCTGGCTGGGGCTGGTGCAGTGCCCTACAAAAACATGGATTGGCTACCACTGTGATTATTTCAGCTGCTTGTTTCCAGTAGCATTGTCATCAGAACCTTTAGTTGCAGTAGGAGCAGCAGCACAAGGGAGATCCCACAGCAACAGCGCTCTCACCAATGCCTGTGTCCTCATGTCTAGGCATGCATATGCCGTCATAGTTTCTGGTTGCATACCACAAGACACCCATGTAATCTTTCCACCTCTGTAATGGCTTGAGGTGCAGGACCCATGGCAATGCTTGCTATGGCATATCATCAAGTGTAATCCGCCAGATCTCATGGACTTCTGTGTCCTTGGCATCCCCTGCTCGAACGTGTCCCCCTTCCCCCCCCCCCCACTGATGTACCTGCTACAGCTTCTGCTGCTCCTATTAGCACTCCCTTGGGAGCAGAGCTGGGCTGCAGAGACAATGTAGTGGGCAAGCCATGGCAGAAGGGGATTGACAAACTCATGAAGAGATTTGTGGCAACTAGCGTGTTTTGCAGCTCCTTGGTGCACATACCTACACCACCTGAAGTACAGGAGATGCTGGACTGGGCACCAAGCAGCTGCAAGACACTGAGTTTCTGTCCATGGATGTTGCCAGATCTTGTGCATGTGTTGCGTCGGTGCAGATTGCAAACTGACTTCTGGACTGCAAAGTAGCCTCGATCAACTTTGCTAACCTGGAGCCCACACGCGGCGGCTGCCAACAGCCAATTAGTTAACAGCATGTAGTTAACTCCTTAAGCCCTACACATAAACTTAAAACACTCCCTAAACCCTCTCCTCTTCCACCCTCTTCCCCCCCCTCTCTGAGCACCCTCTCTCCTGGAACAAACTACCCAGCATTAAGCAGATGCATTTTGGGCAGTCTATTTTTGCTGCAGCTGTATGTACTAGCTGCTGCTGCTGTACTGCAGTGAGTGAGTGAGTGGATGCCACCGCAATAAACCGACTGGCCAGAATACGGTACATATCATACCTACTTCTACTTCAAGTCTGACATAATCATCTGCAGCAGTGGCCCAGCGCGCTAGTCCTACACAAAGCCCATCCCCTAATCGCCCACACTAACCAGCAATTGCAACTCAATCAGCTCAGCAGGTCAATTCAAGGATAAACGTAAAACAAAGAGCCTTTCTTACATACTGCTTTTGATCCGACCCTTTTGTTCGTAGCACCTCACACGGCCTTCCCACTGTTGTTACTCCCCCAGAATGTACCACCCCAGCAGAGCTCCTCCCCCCCGGCCCCCCCTCACCCCACCCCACCCCCTTCACCGCAAATTTTACCCCCTCCCTCCCCTCCTTCCCGTCCCCCTCTGGCCACCATACCCCCCGTCGGATTCCTCCTCACAGAACCCTGCCCCCTAGACCTAACCTAGACCCTCCACCCCCCTCTTCTGCACCCCAGTTCCCACCTCCCCTTTCGTCAGCAATCACCATCCCTACTCATTGTTTGATGGCCCAAGACAAAACCGACCGTCACCCCCTTTAATACCCACAGCCACTGAAAACTGCAGCATTCTCTTATCACAGCAACACATCTGCAAGGAAACTGAGTCCACAACCTCCCATCTTGCTTCAACTCAATTGGCAGCTAGCACCCTGCAATATATTTGACAGTGGCTGCGCTGTGACAGTGACATCATACCACTGGTGTCGTTGCTACCGTTCCCACCCATATTATCCCAGAATGCACCACCATAGCGGAGTTGCTCCACACTACCTCCATACACATGTCCTCGCTCCTACCCGCCCCTCAGTCTTAATCCCTTCCCTTCCCCCCTCATCCCCACCGAGAGAGAGAGGGAGCTTGGCAAGGAGGAGTCGTGATTCCTCCTCTCGCGTGGGATCTTATAACCCACTTGATGGGAACTGTAGCTTTGACTACAACATCTAGCGCTAGCAGTAACCTTTCCCGCCCCTTTATGACCACGTACCCTCTCTCCTGGAGCAAACCACCCAGCCTTCAGCAGATGAGTGGCAGTTGTTTTTGCTGCAGCTGTATGTACAGTATGTAGAGAGCTGCAGCTAACACAACTGAGCTGCTGCTGCTGCTGTACTGCCTTGAGTGAGTGCATGTCCCCGCAATAACTTTTTATACATACATATTAAAGGGTGAGACTGTACTAGCAGGCGGGGTGCATTTGTCCCTACCTTATAGTCATCCTGCTAATGACACAATGCCAATGACCCCGTTAAATACTCCTTCTGCTCTATGGCTCGGGCCTACTCTACACATTTATGCCCAAACGGGGAGCTCACTCCATGACTCTTTCTACTCTATGACTTTGCTCATCGTAGAGTCACCAACCAGGCCTCAAGGGGGTCCCACTCTGCAACTCTTTCTACTCTATGACTCCGCTCACCATTAGAACCCTAAACCCTAAACCCTACCCTCCTAAATTACTAAATACTTGGGGGGCTGCCGCCCCCAAAACCCCCCGCTTTTTGGCCCTACTAGAAACTTGGGGGGCTGCCGCCCCCCAAACCCCCCCGTGCCCCCCCTAAAACCCTAAACCCTCATCCCTAAAAACCTAAACCCTAAACCTTTAACCCTAAACCCACCACCCCCCTCCCCCCTCCCGCCCCCGCCCCCGCCCCTCTTGGCCCTCAGCGGAGTCATAGAGTAGAAAAAGTCAACGGAGTCATGGGCATCTTGGGCCTGATTGATGACTCTGCAAACCTGCTGAGTCTCATGGCAACCCTGAGAGGGGCCATACTCCAGTGACGCTTTCTACTCCATGACTCTGTTGGGCTTGGGAAGGGAGTTGCCAGAGTCAGAAACAGACTCTACAGAAGGGATTCTGATTCTGTCCACTCCAGAACCAACAGAATTGTTTCAAGTTCCAGAAAAACTCCAGTACACTAACTCTGCTCACTCTTTGGTATATTCTGTGACTCCATGGCAGTATGTGTCCCAAGTAGGCCATGTATACCTCTGCTACCACTGCAGTAGCTGAGACTGCAGTGTATGGACTGCTTGGGAAGTTCCTTCAGCACATTGCACCCCCACTTCTTTGGCTAACCCCGCAACAAGCACAGTAGGCAGATCAAGCAGATCCATTGCCTTCCATGTCTTTCAATGTTTTTTGTCCAATTGCAACATGCTCCCATCCTTCCATTCCGTCTCTCCATCCTACTGCATCTTGATTTTTACACCAGTAACCCAACAGTTATCATGCATACTCATCATTCAAATCACCGTCACTTTAGTCACGATCCAAGTTAAAGCATAAAAGCTTTTTGTCTCTCTTTTTGGGCTGCCCCTCCCCTTCCATACTTTAACCTCTCCATCCCGGTGCATTGATTCAACGCGCTTGGCCGGCATCTGTCAGATACCATCTTTACCCCTAGTTTCTCCAAGCTCCCTGCTTCTGCTTAGCACTTACATTTGCCCCTGGGTCCCCAAACTTTAGCCACCCAAATAATCACGTGTGTACAACCATTGGGAGCAAGCATTCAAGGTGGGCTGGATGGCACTGCATGTACTCCACCATGGGTGCTTCAGCCCACCCCTCCAGCCCCTTCCATTGGCCAATTCCTTTGCATGACCACTCCTTACCCCCCTAGTTGCCGTGGATGCCTCTGCTATATCTTCTCTTAGCACCTTACATCCTGCCACTCGCAGTCCCATCCCCATCACTTGTACTACCCTTAGGTCGCACTACCCCAGCAGAGCTCGTTGACACCCCATTTGCTTCCCCCTTCCCCTTTTTGTTTCTCGACTCCCCCCCCCCCTTTATTGCACGCAACATCTCCTCAGACCCCTCCCCACCTGGCTCATACACCATGCGCCCACCTTGGTCCTCTTCACAAAACCCTGCCCACTTGACCCTCCACCCCCCTCTTTAACAGTCCAATCCCCGCCCTCGCGTTTGTCGCCAATGACCACCTGCACGTTTCGTTTGATCACTTGTGGCTGATCAATTACTTCAGAGAACGCCTGGGGGCCCAGGGCTTCCATGCACAGGCAATTTTTAGTGTCCGAGATACGTCTCAGTAAGAAGTCAGACCATGGCTGCCCCAGCCGCTTAGCAGCCCCAGCTTGGCTAGGCTACAATACCTCCAAAATGCCAAGCATTGAAGCAAGGGTAGAAGGTGCATCGGTTTGGTTAATAAACAGGAGCAAAGCACAGTGCTACATATGCCATCCCCACCAACCCTCTCCCAACCCATCAGTCAGCATACATGGTCTCCGCCTTCCCTGTCTCAACAGAACAGCCACTTCTCCCTCATGACAAACTGGGAAGTATTCATACCGTAGGCACAAGTAGGAGGCATCTCGCCTGGACTCTACTCGTGTTGCCCAGCCACCCTGGGCCAGCGTCAGTGCCTTTGGTTAAGCAGCACATTCCACCAGACTGCTCTTTGTCCATTGTGATCCAGTTTTCCTAGGGTCCTACTCTCTCCCTAAGACAGCTCATTCTTCTTTGTCTTCGCATGCCAACCAGTGGATGCACTTGCTCTTGCTCAGCAGGATTTGAGCCTGCGCCATACCTCGCATGAGGTCTCAAATCTCGCAACTCAATAGGTGATCCGCCACCCAAGAGCAGTGCTCTAGCCGCTGCACTAATTCCCCTTCACCACCGCAGGAGACCGCTTTGGCGCCCAGGGGCAGGGCACGAACCTGGCAGCTTTTTATGCATACAATTAACACACTGTCTACCACCCCCGTGCACCTTGCATGAGCACCACATCTGTGAGTGAGTGGACGCCAGCGTTAGCCCTGCATAGGTTTAATGAAGAAGCGATATTAGCATATGTTAGCGGCATTAGCACCCCCCTGCCCTTACCACCACTCTCACCTCTCTCTTGTAAAAGCCGATGGCCTGTTAGCAATGGCCTGCAATCCAGCAGGTAATCAAAGCAGGACCTACAAACGAGTGGATGCTTCTCGACATCTTAGAAGAAGGTGAGGTAGAAGCCCTCAACTGATTTGCAGAAAGTGTCCATCTGCCTCACCCAGGTATGCAAGCCAAACCCCACACACTCATCCAACCCTTCCACCGAGCTGGCATGGCCTAACTACCCCACTAAGTCCGCTTATCATCGACAGCCGCTGAGCAACTACACCATTCTGATAGCACACCCTCATGTGCAGGTACAGAGATGGAGCACAGATCAAAGATCACAAAGCCATTAGGAAGGTCCAAATAAAGAACCACTGGGCCACTCCCCCTGAGGTGTATGAGGCTCTCAGGCAGCTCACAGACATAACAAAAGAGAGATTCGCAAGCCCACTCAATTACAACCCAACATTTACGATGTACTGGAGCGCCCACAAAAGGGACCAAATCTTTGGGGCGAAATGGGATAGCTACAGATATAGGTGGACCGGCGGAAGCGTGCACAACCCAGAGTATGAGGATGAAGACCTGAACAAGAACATGGCTACTGCCATAGCAGCGGCCCGTAACACAACAGCCCCTGTCTTTGGCATACATATCCTGCCTGCCTGGTCCGATGCAAACAGAACTGCCTACCTTGCATGGCTACAACACTTCCCAGAAAACTGCATGCATCTCCTACAAATACCCCGAAAACACTTCAGGTTCCAGAAACCCACAACTTGGGAACGGGGCGACATGTATGCAGGAAACCCTAGATGGGACGTAAATATCATTGTCACAGGCAACGCAAAGGGTTTTGAGGCCCACCTCCCTTACTGGGAGAGCGGCTACATGACCAGGTTTCTGCAAACGCTGCAGGATGCCATTAATCAGTCCCTGCCGGACGACAAAGAGATACAAGACATCAGCATGTACTACAACCCCCCAAGCAGCAATGCCCCGCCCAGCACATCTCATCAGCCAACATTGCTGACGCCAAAACAGCTCAGCAAAATGGGTTACCCCAAACAAACAAACGGCTCTGAGTCCCTCCGGGACGATTCAGCCACCAGTCAAGACCCTCCAGCCATGGTTGACGCCAGCACTACACTGGATGACCTGGAAACGCAATTAGCCACTGCCCTACCAACAGCCCCACCCCTCCGGTACAATTGGAAAAACTATGCCTACACAGATGGTAGCTACAAGCAAACAAGCCACAAAACATCACAAATGGATGCAGAGTGTGATACCCCAGGCATAGGGGCAGGAGTGTACTTCCCCCCACAAGCAGCCAATGAGGACGATGAACGGGGGGTTCCAATTGTCCCTGCAGGCGACAGCCATCCCCAGAACACCATAAACAGAGCAGAACTGGTTGGTATCCTTGCTGCGCTGAGGCATGGAGCCCACATGATAGCCACCGACAGCCTCAGCTCAATGTACCAAATCAAAAAGATGCTGAGACGCCCACAAGATCTCCTAAATCACCAGCACTGTGAGCTAATTAAAGAGATAGTAACCGAGATCGTCAACAGGGGACTGAGGACAACCCTTCACAAGGTCAAGGGCCATGCTTCAATTATCGGTAATGAAAGAGCGGACGCACTCGCTAAGGCGGCTGCGACAGGGGACACCTCCGACTATGAGGAATGTGAGAAGTACGAGAGTCCTAGTAACAACAGATTGACCCAATATTGGCCGCACAAGACCCAATGGAACAATCGTTGGTCACGGACCAATAATGGGCAGCGCACGTTAATTGACCGTTTCAAGCGGGTGAACCCTTTGACAGACCTTCACGACTCGGTACGTCATTACTGCCACCAAAAGAGTCGCTTTGGGATGGCAAACAGAGCTACCTGTTATTTCGAGGCTTTTAAAAGGATTGAGGAAAGACTGGACCTGCCTGCTAGCAACGAGTACATGACCTCGGGAAAAATCAAGTATGCAGAACGTAAAACTGCTTTGCGCTACCGGTACGGGACCATGTGGACAAGGAAGATGGCCTATAGGTGTGGACATGCACCTAGTAGCAAATGTCTCCTGTGCGGTGACGAGGATGGCGGACACCACACAGCCTCAGGATGCCCAGATTTGAAAAGAATGTACATCAACAGGCATAACAAGGTCGGCCGACTAATCATGACAAGAGTGTTAAGGGGACGCAAAGGAGCATTTGTCATTCAAATGGACCTTGGATCAACTGAAAACTGTGCAGAAGACGGCATCATGGCCCACCAGTCTAGAAACATCCCGTGGGAGCTCCTACCAAGGGGAATAAAGGAGGCAGTGCAACAAGCACAAGGCACCACCGACAAGCGCCCTGATGGTATGCTATACAAACCCAAGAATGGAAACAACCCAGCAGAGTACTGGATAATAGAGGTCAAGATCTGCAGGGATTCAGACCCAACAGGCCAGCAAAGCAAAGCTGATTATCAACACCAAGTACTCATTGACAAAATCAAAGACATAGACCCCACTGCCAAAGTATGGTACTATCCCTTGCTTGTCGGAGTTGCAGGCACCATATACAACAGTACCACCATGAATCTTCAAGCCCTCGGTATCAAAGGGCAAGCTCTAAAGCAATGCATTTCAGAAGTACATACTGCAGCAGTCAAGTCCTTACACAGCATATACACAACAAAAAGAAAACTGGAAAAGCCCAAAGAGCCTCAATGGCACAGGAGGAACTACAAGAAAGTAAGCTAACAAAGGCGGGTGGGCGGAAGCCCACCCACGGATGTAACTATCCTATGGTAGGCTGGCCCAGTGTAATCCTTACACCAATGGGCCCCTCCCTTAATCTTACGCGGGAGGGCACCTCACGCCCCTCCTTGCGTAGCTCTCTCTCTCTCTCTCTTTTCTGATAAGTCAACAGCATGTATGCGAGACAGAAGGCGATGCGACAGCTTGTCTTCCATGCTTTGGGCAAATTGGCTCCCACCACCTTGCAGTGGTGATAGTGGCAGGATGTGCCACTGATCATTCCTCCCTAGTCACTTCCAAACTAACCCCAGAATACACCATACCAGTGGTGCTCTTTCACACCCGCACTTGCCCCTTCGCTCCTAATTGCCCCCCCCCCCCCGCCCTTCCCACACTGCATTCCTTCCCTTCCTTTCCCTTTCCCACTCTCCTCTGGCTCAAACATTGTAGGCCCTGTCATGGTCTTCGTGACAAATCCCTGCCTCCTAGAACCTCCAACCCTCTCTGCCGCAGAAGGTCCCTTCCACCCACCGAGTTCATCACCTAACTTCCCAGGTCCTCTCCTGGTTTAGGCAGTTCCCAACCATCGTCCTGGCATTACACTGCCCTACTTCTACATTACTATCCCAAACAATAACTCTGGTCAAGACAACTAACATTGCTACCGAAATTGGCAGTGAGCTCGACACATGCACACCCTATACCGATGACATGCTGCCAAGAGTGGTGGGGTGTGGCTACGATAGGCAAGCAATAAAATTTAGCCCTGCTGCTCTTGTAGCAGTTGGGCCCACAGGCCCAGACGAGCACGACATCAGCAAAAGAATTGCTGACGTCGTGACGGCACACTGCCTCTCTTGGCACACAATCCTCTGATTCTTTCCCCCTCTCTCCGGTCAAAGTTTGCACTGCGAAGCTTCTACTTCTCAAGAAGGCACCCACACGTGCTGGTACTGCCTTTACCAAATGCCACTACAGAGAGGACAGACAACGGCAATCACGCATTCTCCATACCCTATTACCTCTCTCCCGCCCACTTTCCCCCTCCTCTCCATCCTTTTCCAGAAGGCAGTTTCAAGTTCCCTTTGGACACATTTCATCTCACATCTTCTACCACAGTGGTAATGTTACAAGCTCTATGCAACCAACTCACCCACTGTACAGTACGCCAAGGCTACTAGCCAGCATACATGTGAGGTCTGCAAGTACGTCGGTACTGGTCTGATCTCGCCCTCAGTGCTGGCTATGCAGATTAGGGAATGACCCACGCAGTGGTGAAGTGCCCAGCCGGGCACTACCTTGGAAGTGCTTAGGGCTCCGCCAGCTGTCACCCCATGCCAGCACGTAGCGAGTACGTAGTGCAGCTATCCTCTACATTTAGAGGGCTGGTCCGCCACATTAATTTTGGCAACTATTGCCTCCTAGCTTGTAAGCTCAGGCTTGCATACAACACAGCAATGGCCCGCAACAATGGCCCATCACACAACATGTACCACCAGCTCTCAAGCCTGCTGAACAGAATGAGCCACATATAATCATTGTGGACAAGAGCAGCGACAAGAACACACTTGTTCAACACCGCGTCTATTTTGAGGGAGGCCGATCGAGGGGAGCGGGGAGGGGTAAGGTGGTAGAGGCAAGCAAACAAGGTCCAGCCCACTTCCAGCCCACCCTTCCCCACTCCTCTCATCAATTCCTATGACAGGGCCAGAGAGATCTACGCCAAGACAATGTATAATGGTCTCTAGCGTGGGATTGTGGGAAGGGTCTCTAGGTGTAAATATGTTTAATATTTCCCCTTTCCACCTATCCACCCTTCCCCACTAGTATGTGGAGCCACATACTGTTGTGTGAAAGCCCTAGACGATATGAGCAACTTCCTCGTAACCCAGGTCAGGTACATACTCACTGAATACCTACTTGCTTGCAGCAGCAGCAGCAGCAACTGTCAACACAAAATTGTGGGCATAACCACAGTTGAGATGTGAACACTGACAGCATATACCAGTTTCAAGCAGAGGCATACCAGGATATGGTCGACGGACCGGGACATACAGCAATGCACTTGTTTAGGGTTTCAGCTGGGGACTTATTGTTTAGCGTTTAAGCTCAGATCAAATATGTAGCGTATTAGAAACTTCCTGTTACTGCGTCCTGCCCCATAAGATTCCTTCCCCTTTCACCCGCATGATGCTGCAGTCCGCTCCTCCATTTCACCTCTCTACCCCTGAGGTGCATGGTCTCTACACACTATCCCTGCATCACACATCCCCGCTGCACTAGACCTAACCCTGTCTCCCATCCCCAACCCTAAACCCTAAACCTTTTCCAAGGCTAGGGCCAGCTATAATGGACCATGCCGGTAATGGAAACGACCTGCCCGCACAGAGACATGTTCAAACAACAGCTCTGATGAGGGAAGCGGGAGGGGGGAGGACAAAGTAGTGGATATGTCAAAGATTAGCAAGCGTACTTGTCTAATCTGCATGATTTGTATGAGGGAGGAGTAGGGCGAAGCAGAGGTGGACAGCTGGCAAGGCAGAAAGATGGGAACACCCAGAAGAGAAGAAGACCTGAGGTGGACCAGGTCTGAAAACTTCCAAGTGAACCTCTCTTTGATTCGCCGTCGGGACGAACATGTGACCAGTTTGTACATGACGAACCAGTTCGTAGGTTACGAACATGACGAGCGGTGGCAGCATTCATCCACAGAGGAACGGGAAAGCAAGAGAGCGACATACACAAGTAGCGTGCACAACGCTACACCTGTGCCAGTTTGGGCCCAGCCGGTAGGCAGGGACTTTCTGTGGGTATTCTAAAGTGTTGCTGCATTTCTAAGCACCCACCCACCCATCCCTCAGGGGTTATTTTAATCTCATTTATGGTGCCAGTGACACCCAGCCAGGGTTTATGGCTGGCCTAGAATAGGCATCCTGGCTAAACCCTAGCTTGCTGCACAGCAGGATTAGGGTCTAGTCAAACACAGCCAGCCCTGTCAAGGGTTAACCAAACTTAGGTTGCAGGCAGACCCTTGACCCAGGGCGGTGACTCTGGCTGGGTGGCACTGGCATCCTAGCAAATCCTTAAATCCAGGCTATGATGAAAGTGGTCCCCACTCCTATAGGCTCTCCCCAACAGGAGAGATGTTACTAGCCTAGGGTGTCCACCATCTGAGCCTTATCTTTTCCCTTTACATACAAATGTACAAGTTAGAGAGCACTACAATGCTCAGCCCGCAAATGCCACCACCTTATCACCACTCCCCCTAGGTTCTATCACTATTCAAACAATACTTCTCATAGAGAACAGTAATACCATAGCTTGAGACATGGAGATCCTGAAAGTTGATGCTGGAGACCATGCCACATATGCAAGAAGGGGGCCCCCCTTTCTTTGCTTTGTGCTCCCTCTCTCTCTGCTACTCATTATGTCACCAACACTTGGTTCCGCAAGTGGAGCGCAGGCAAGGAAACAGCCCTGATGAGCTGACTACCACACCCTCCCACTGTTGGTGCACCAATAGTCTTGTTTCCAGCAAACCTATTCAGCCAAAGATTGCCCCAGCAGCAGAGTTTCAAATCCAGACATGTGATTGCTTTCATTGCCCCAATATCCCCAACCCCCATTAGTGGAGACTGGCCAGAAGGACGGTGTCATACATATTTATAGTTCAAGTCATCCGTCTCTCTCGCCACACATTCTGTTACTAAATTTTGCCCGGCCCTTTCTGGCCCATTCGGCAGCAAGATGTACGCTGAAGCCCATCCCCCATTGACCACTCCACCCAAGTAAGTGCACTTTGGCTTTTCACACTCAGTTACTGCACCAGACATCCTTGCGACAGATCTATCTCTCACATCCCCGACCTACCCTTTGTACCTGTTAGCAAGTGCATCATCCCCTGGGTCCCAACTCGACACCAATCCACACAAATGATATGGCTACCAAGCTCAGTGTGGTTGAGAATTGATCAGACAGCAAGGCAAAACCACTCAGCCATCAGAACCAGCCATCAATAATCCACCTAAAATTGGAAACCCTCGCTTTTTCGTTGCATAGCTTTTTGTCATAGTTTTGTGCAGAAACCACGAGAAGAAACTATGCAGCAAAAATTAACCCATTGTATCCTCACCCACAACTAGCAACTGCAAGTTTATTTCATCACTATGTGAACAAGCAGGTCCACAACTTGCTTTACATGCTTCAAGTCCATCCCCTCCCAGCTCCTTACATCCTCCCACAGATTAATCCTCACATCCGCACCACCATTGACGATACTCCCATCCCATCAAAATGTACCACCCCCTACACGGCTCCTCCACACAATACCTTCACCCTGCCCTTCCTGATTCCTCCCCTCCACCCCTCGTCCCTAGCCCCCTTCACGCACTGCAGGCTGCATCCCCTCCCTTCCCCTCTCCACTCATCCCCCCTGGTTCACACGCAACTCATAGCCTCAGCTGCAATGCTCCTCAGAGAACCTACCCTGCCCCTTCCACCACCAATCTCCACAGGCCAATCCCTGCCACCGCATTCATCACTGCTAATCACCAGCCGCACTAATCCTGCATAGACTATTCCTGGTTAATTAACTTCTTAGGCAGAGTCTTGGCCTCAGGGCCGCTATGGATAGATTTGATACTGCTGATAATATGCCAGGTTGTGATGGCCAAAAAATCATGCGGAGCTGGAAGCCATCACCACATCTCCTATTCCTTCACCCCTTTGGATGATCCGCCCTTACAGACAACGTCACAAAACACTCTTCCTTCTCGGACGGATATGACCCCACCCTTGTACTCTATATTTCATTGCGCTACTTGCTCAATCTGAGGTGCTCACTCTCTTGCCCATGCATAACCCATTTGCCATTTGACATGCTATCAATAACAAACAAACAAAAATTTAAGGTGTGGCTGCACCAAGGCAGCTAGGTCGAAACGACCAAACACATCGGACCGGAATAATCCCACCAGACCTTAGGTTAGCTGGCATGGATCATGATGATTGTGGATACCTGCCACAAAACATAATAACACTCTGTTGAAGCGTCTATTGGGAGGAAGACGAAGGGAGCAGGGAATGGTAAGGTGGTACGGAAGCAAGCAATCAAGCTCAGGCTCTACCGCCATTTCTACCACCTCTACCTCACCACTTCTCTCATTGATCCATGGAGAGGGAGATATGGAAGGCGATCATGTACTAGTCTCCAGCAGACATTGATGGGAAGGGGCTATTGGTGAAAACACACTTAACTCCTAACAGCTATATTCAGATTACCACCTAGCCCAGAAGGACATCCCTTGGGAGCCGATGAAGGCTCATAGACTCTTATCCAACCACATATAGATGTGTATTTGTCTGTTACAGGCTCATATCAGACCACAGATTGCACAAGCAGCTAGCCCCTGCCTCAAGCCTCCCACGCGTGCTGGTAGTGCTACCTGAACCCGATGCCATCCTCTAGTGTTGTTGCAGAGTATGCAACGGTCACTAGGTACACATTTCTCTAACTAATCACCTCACAACAGGCCGCAATCTCTCTTCCATTAATTGAGCTGCTCTCTTCTGCCAAAGGGGCAACACAAATTCACTCCATCGGCACATCATTGTGACATCACCATACCCAAGATCCCCAGCAATGTCATCTGCATAATAAAGTTCGCATGCCATAAATGAAGTGGTCAGCAACTATCAACCATTTAATTGCAATCCCTCCAAGATGCCAGGGGAAGGGAAGGTAGGGCGATATGGTGGGTGAATTTCGACATGGACCACGGTACCCAGTCCTGCAGAAAATGCACCCCATGTTTGGCCCCATCACAGAGCTCACACGGACTCCACGTCATGACACGTCTGCAGCAAAGTCAGTTCCACTCCATGATTAGCTATCAAACCAGCGTCCACTTGACAGCAGCAGGCCACCAAACTACTATCCAAACTTCAGTCCCCAAGACTGTACTGCTAAAGCAGCTTACATCCGGCTACAAGTGGTGACACTCGCCTACTACTCTCATCTCTGTTACTGCTACTCCCCCCAAATTGCACCGCACCGGTGAAGCTCCTCCATACCCCACGCTTTTTTTTACCTGTGTTTATCATGTCTCTAGCCTTAGAAGCAGTGCTGGCAGTTTACGGACACAGATCCAATGACTGTAAGACAGAAGGGGAACATCACATGCGCCAACCCTCAACCCCTAGACAGGACACAGCCTTAGGCAGAGACCAACCTGTATCCTGCATTGCAGCCGGAAGTAACCCTTTGCCAGGCCATGGAACTACTGCTGTTTACCTTATGACAGTACTCAATGGGCTCAGGAGCTTTTGCCCCAATCAGCATCATAACGGACTAGTCAGAAGCATGGCCACATACTTAATCAACCCCTCATAGCTAGGATACATACATTGTACAGGACACAAGCTTCTTGTCATCACTGCCTTCTTCCCACCCGGCCTAGCCCATTTCACTGCATGATGCTGCAAGCCCTCCTCCCCCCCTCCACCTCACGATCCTGATGCATAGACTTTACACACTATCAAGCTGTGCATCAGACATCCTTGCCACAGACCTACATCTACCCCAAACCACCCCCCCCCCCCCCACACACACAACCTCCTTTCATTTCTGTATAGCATCCATCCAACTCCCTGCGCCCCTAGTGCCCACCAAGGACGACCAGCTAGCTGCATTGTATTTAGAAGCAAAGGTTCAGGGTGGGCTGGATCAATAACAACGCACCGCACACAGTAGCATGACCTCTCCAGTCCAGATCACCCTTCCAACCCTTTCATTCCGCCTGCATGGCCCCTTGGGAACTCGTAGCCCTTCACAAAACCTTGGGCCTTAACTACCCATAACCAGCAACTGCAACTCTGATCCTATGACAGCAGCACATCATAAGAAAAGTTAGTACGCCTCGGCAGAGCTGGGGATCATGCCCATCACATTGTGGCAAAATACACCACGCACCTTCTACATCATCACCTGCAACAGGAACAGCAGCAGGGTTTAAGGTTTCACTTTTGCTTTTAGCAACAGTCCGCACATAGGACTCAGCAGAGATGGAGAAAAATGCCCTGAATCATGGTGAAATGGTTTTGGGGTTCCAAATTTTGGGTTTAGGGCCCAGCCCAAGTATCCTCTTAACTGCTTGACTTCTGCTAGCCCAGAGAAGTCCTTACATCTTCGACCTCCTTCATGCGTCATGCACGGAAGGTCGGGACACCCCAGGTCCTCCTGCTAGCAACATGCTGCCTGACTTGAGCTATTATTGTGGAATGCAAACTTGCGTGCTTCTCGACGGTCACAAATCTGCGTATATATGCAACAGCAGCGTACTGGTAGCTGCTGTGGGCAGCAATCTCAAGTATCGCATATAAGTTCCGAGCGCATCTTGACCAGAGCGTGGGACGTTCAAGCTAGCACTTAACAATTTGCAGCCAAGCGCGTCCACTCATGGCCAAACTAAGGGACTGCACTTTTTCAACAGAATATTTTCACCAAAACTTTGTAGGGACCACACACAGGGTGTCCTGAGACTATATGCAAGCCTGGAGCATGTTCTGACCCGCTGCTAACCACACGCTTTCCTGCTGCTGGCGCTGCTGCATGCCAAGTGCCCTCGCAGACAGGAACCGTTGCTGGTTCGGTCTGTTGCTGTTTAGCGGATCAAACAGACATGGTAATACACGGTGCAGCAAGCGCAAGCGCACGAACATGCACCTCAAGGGCGTTGCTCGTATGCAAGCTCAACACCCAGTTACCAGCTCCATGGGCAATACCTTCCGTATTACAGTCTAGCTATAAAACGACCCAGCAGCAAGCAGAACTTGAAGTTGCCGTCACAAACTAAGTCTCAGTTCAGCAAAACAGACCGCAAGCTCCTTTATTGACTTGGCGATAGCTCGGTCGACGAAGGATCGCTCATGCAGACGCATAGGTCCTGGCAGTTCGAAAAATTCTTATGTGCAGGTGTAATCGCACAGGAACTCTAGGAATGACGGCAATTAAAGGTTCAGCTATCGAGAATACACTTTCATAGCTAGACAGTCGCGGCGGACTCCTGTGAGTCACTGTGACAGGCAACCGGGCCGGAACCCTCACAGCCTCCGAAAACCGCCGGCCGCCGCCAGCCGTGATGATTACGGATGAGTTCGTTTAAGTCTAGAATGCTTGCCCATGCCACCCCAGCGCTTAAGCTGCCTGCATTGCACCAGCCCCAAATGCCCTTGGAATTACCAAGCCTTCCCCGTTGAGGAAATAGCTTACTAAGGGAGCCTCCATGAATAGAGTGGTCAGCAACTATCAACCATTTAGCTGCGATCCCTCCAAGACGCCAGGGGAAGGGAAGGGCCATACGGTGGGTGGGTTTCCACATGGACCACAGTATGTGACATCATGTGCAGAGACCTAGCTACCCCCTGTTTGATCTCATCCCAAAGCTCACACAGACTCCTTCTGGTGGGTATGCAGCAAAGCCCATTCTTCTCCATGACTAAAGTTATCGAAGCAACTTTACTTGACAGCGACAGATCACCAATACACTATCCATAGTTCAACTACCAGGACTGTAGAGGACTGTAGTGTTAAACCAGCTTGCATCTGGCTAGAAGCGTTGTTTCCCCACTATCTCTCTTGCTTCTGTTACTACCACTCACCCCATAGCGCACTGCTCCTCCATACCCAACCTTTACCCCCTCTTTTCATGTCCTTCCTTCTTTGGAGCAGGCAGCTTTCCGGGCGTTAGAGGTGGGCTGGACTACACAAGAAAAGACGGTAAGTCCTCTCGCAAGCAGCTCCAGCCCACCTCCTCACCCCCACCTTCCCTGTATAATCTGACTCTTATGTTTTGTATTTCTAAGTTTAGAAGGAAGTGACTCTTATGGCCCAAGAAAAAGCCGGAAGCCACCACAGCCATAAAGACACTGCAAGATTATTCACACCCTGGGGAGGGGTAAGGTGGGAGTGAGGCAGCAAACAAGCCCACAGTCGCTGAGACCACTCCCACTCCACCACGCCTCTCACTGGTTCCTGAGAGAGGAATAGAGATTACTCCCCTTATAGCACTAGGCCGTCTTTGATTAGCTCGTCATATGCTCGCCTCTAGCACCGGGTCGCTTCTGAGTATTGAATATCCTACGCTACACCTTTTTAAGGTCACCATCCCACAACCCCCACCACTTTCATCTGCATAAAAGGCCAGGCCATGAGTGGCAGTACTACATGGTCAGCAACTATTGCCCCTTTTTTTGGGACCTTAAGTGAGATCCCCGACGAGACGCCAGGGGGAAGGAAAGGCCCTACCGTGGGTGGGTTTCAAGATGGAGCATGGTACACATCCTCTAGATCGCCAGAACCACCCCCTCTTTAATCTCATCATACAGCTTACACCGAGTCCACCTGAGGGGTCTGCAGCAAAGCCAGTTTTCCTCCTCCAGCGTCTGCTTGACAGATACAGATCACCAACTGGTACTCATCCAAACTAGCAGCAATAGAACCACTAGAACCACCTCCCCTCTCTTCTGCAGGCCAGTCCCTTTCACCTACAGTGTTCGTAGTCAAGGATCACCATCCCTTCTTCTAGATTAGGCAGTTTGTAACCCACAGCTACCACTACATATCCCTAGAATCTCTTATCTTAATCCCAAAAAAACTCTGATTAAGACAACTAGAGCATTCTACCAGAACTCAGGGGAAGCCAGCGGAAGGGCCATACAGTGGGTGGATTTTGTCATGGATCATGGTACACATTACCCATGAGTCAGCAGCCACCCCCTGTTTGATCTCATCGTAAAGCTCACATGGACTACTCCGCTTCACGCTTCTGCAGCAAAGCCAGTTCTCCTCCATGACTAGTTATCAAAGCAGCTTCCACTTGACAGATACAGATTTCCTGGCACGTACTTATTCCAAACAAGAACCGCTAGAACCTGCTTCCCTCTATCCCGCAGACGGTCCCTGCCACCCACAGTATATTGCCCCGAATTTTTGAGGGGCTTATGAAACACACCGACCTAAAGTTACGACGAATACAGGAAGGGCCTCGACGAGCGTTAACTCTGGGCCCTAGCGGTGACTTTACGTGCCAGCGCTCAGGTAGCAGTGATACAAGCACATTAAGCAGGCTGCCGGCATATGCGTATGCTAATGAATTAGCCTGAAACAAAGGTGTTGACATGCAGCTGGACATACATCATCCGGGGTACCCCATGCGCATCGGTGTCACTCCGTATCGGTCGCTCCTTAGAAGCTTGCGCGTTCATTTTCAACCTCAATCAGCACCAGTAAACACAAGTGTAGTAACTTCCTACAGCATCTACAGCATCAAACTCCAGATTTCACAATCCGCACTCACCCGCAATGGCATCAACCAAACTGCACGGCTGTAAGCAATGCAGGAGCAGCCGCAGTATCACAAAGTTGTGGGGGCCCTTATCAGCACGTTAAGGGCGAAAGCATAAGTACATCGAAGCAAGAGCGGCTTGCAAGTATATATGTACCCTGCCCAGTGCCGCCTCCGATGCAGTCACATCGGCGGGATTCATGAGCAGTTGACAGGTATGCAATGATACTCCACCAGGCGCTTTTGGGAGGAAAAGAAAATTCGGGGCACTCACATTGCGCCCTTGGGGCATGTGGCTGTATTATTTGTCACCGATCCCCAGTGCCTCTCCAGGTTTGAACGGTGTCTGATCACCTTACCATCACATCACCGTATTATATCTTCTTACATTAGCACCACCCCTGATAAAGACAACTAGGATGTCGATTAGAGCAGGCGTGCCACATGCCATAGGACATGCTGCCAAGAGTGGGTGGGTGTGCCTACGGCAGGCATCGTCGTACCAAACCCTTACCACTCTTAGGCATCAATCCTTTCGGTCTTTCCCAGGAAAACCTTTCCAGCCTTGCACCAAGCGGAGCTTCTACTCTACAAGGCACCCATCCACAGGTGCTAGTACTGCCCCTACCAAATGCCACTACAGAGACTATGGGCAGTGTCAACATACTCTTGCTTCATACCCTATTGCCCCTCTCTCCGGCCCACTCTGCCTTTCTTCTAAATCCCGTCCCAGCAGGGGGCATACTCTCTTTGAATACTTCATATGCTCCCTGACTTCTGCAACAGCAGTAGTACAGCAATGGCCCACCACACACCATACACCACATCTTAGGCCAGCTAAAATGAACCATGCTCGTTATGGACAAGACCAGCCATTGCATTCCGACACAAAGTCCCAGTTGCCGTTTGGAGGAAGACAGACTGAGAAGGAAGGGGCTGGGTAAAGTGGTTGAGGCAAGCAGGTGGTGGGCTAGAGGAAAACGTAAGGGTGTCAGAGACTTCGGCCTTGTCTAGACGACAAATAGAGCTATTCGACCCCCTTAAACAGTTTCTACTAGCCCACCATTCATCTGATCTTTACATTCCTAACAGTGGGAAAGAGATCTACTGATCTGCAGCATGGGACTGTCGGAGGGCCCTTAGGTGTAGTTCCCATTCTTTCCTACCAGTAGTTTCCAGCCAAAATTGCTCCAGCAAAGCGCCTACTCTGCTTCTACAAAATACTACTATACAAATAAAATGCTACTACAGATGTTACCGTACGAAGACACTTATCTGATGAGGAGATGCTGCATAGCATGCTTAATGAAGAGTTTTGGGGTGTAGACGTCGATGAGGAGTCTGGCTTAGTATATGGCCCTTTCAAGCATGCATTTAAGTGTATAGCTAAATATGTTGCAGCTGCTTGGAAGATTAGGAATGCTTATGCCATCCTCGGATCAGGGAAGTAGTATCATATGGTTACTTCTAGTAGATTATGAAGTCGCGTTAGTTGGTCCACGCTAGCCATGTCAAAACGGCAGAAGCCAACCAGCAGTAGTGGGGGCTCCCAGCAGGCTGCTAGTATTAGCAAAGATGCTTATGACGACCTCCTCATTAGCAATGCGACCCTTAAGGCGCAGATGGAAACCCTGCAGGAGCAGGTGCGTGTGCTCACCGAGTCATTCACCGAGCAACTTGAACGTGCGAAAGCGGAACTTGTCGTTGCCAAGGAGGTCATTACGCAGCTGCAAAAGGAGAAGGCAGAACTTGATGCCAAAGTGACGGAAGCTCGGCGTCAACGCCCTGTGCCTGCTCCATCTGCTGCACCCGTCCCCGAGTCTGACCGAGTGGAGCGGCTTATGCGGGCTGCCAATGACTGCAAGGTGATTGTCTTCACTCGGGGTGCCCAAACCACTAGCACGGAGGTCTCCGCTAAGTTGCGTGCAGCAGCTGGCCTGCCTGACTATGCTGTTGCGGAAGCCTTCAAGGCAGGTTCGGTATGGTTCGTCAAGCTAATCAGCAGGACCTTCACCCTCACGGCGCTCCAGCGCTGGTACGCCTTCAAACAGCTGAGCGGGTGGGGTCTCGACCAAGCCCTTACCAAGCAGCAACAGGATGAACGGTCCACTCTGAAGCCACGTTTCCTGGAGCTCAAGACAGCAGGCGCTTTCCCACGGTGGCATGGAAGCGAGATCTTCGTGCGGGTGCAGGCTGGTGTACGACCGGCCACGCAGTGGAACCCAGCCCAGTGTGTGCCCCCTCGCCCAAGGGCCAACCCAGCAGCAACAGCCCCTGGCGCAGCAGCAGCACCCACAGCAGCAGGCCCAAGACCTACAGGCCCCACTCGGGTACCCAATCCCTCCCCTGCACGGGCAGGAGTAAGCCCAGCAGCAGTACCAGGATCATCAGCAGCTGCAGGGCCATCAGCAGCAACAGCAGCAGCAGCAGCAGGTACAGCAGGAGCTGGACCAGCAGCACCCACAGCAGCAGGAGCTTCTGGTAGCAACGGCCCCTTCCCCCCTCCTCCCCCTGGAGCTGTCCCTCCTCAGGCCGCTGCGCCGAAGTCAAAGCTGGCTTGAAGGGGTGGGCAGCCCACAGTGACTTCCCTGACATTGCTATCGTATAATGTCAATGGTACGTCACCCACCAAGATCCAGGCTTTTTTGCATTGGCATCCTTTGTTTCGGCAGCATTCGGTGGTTGCATTGCAGGAGACCAGATCCATTCTTGCTGCTCCCCTGCATGGGTTTCTATCACAGTCACATCGTCCATATGTGTGTTGTGGTCCTTCTTCACAAGGGACGGCTGGCCATGGTTTGGCCGTATACGTTCAGAACGACATTCATGTCCGGTATCAGGTTAAGTTACGAAAGTTATCTCCATATGTGATCTGGCTCCAATTCTCCACCGCTGTTGGTAGGCTCATTCTCGGTACGGTGTATGTTCCGCAGAACAGCACAGCAATGCACGAGGTGTATGACACATTATTGTCTGAAATAGGTGCCTTTCAGGCATCTGGAGCACAGGTGCTCTGCATAGGTGACTTCAATGCACATGTTGGGGATTTGGATGATAGGGGTTTAGATCCTTCTGGTCGACCGATTGGACTGGCATGCCGCCGTGGTCCTGACTCTCATGCGATGAATAGCTCTGGGCAATGTTTGATAAACTTATGTTTGACCACTGGTACCCTCCTCTGTACAGGACGGGGCGCTGGTGGGGGTGTGGCTGTGCCGATTGTACCGTCTTTTACTGCTCCTGGAGCACAGACCCGCCCAGATCATTGTTTGGTATCAGCCGGTCTGCTGCCTAGGGTTCTGAACCCTGTTGTACTTAGTCATGTCCATGGTAGTGACCACCTGCCCATGTCTATGGGGCTTGCTATGTCATCTTTGGAGAGTGTGGGGTCTCCTTCTGCTTTTGGGCACACAGAACCCATGGTGCGATTAGTGTGGGATGAGGCAAAGCGTATGGACTTTTATTCTGCACTTGAGACAGACCCAGCAGTGATTGCTCTGCTTGCAGATGCCCAAACAGCTACTCTATCTTCTGAGACACTGGATCAGTCTGTCCAGTTGCTTGGGCAGGCCCTTTTCCAGGCAGCCAAGGTGGTTGGGATGAAAATTCGTGCGGTGTCTAGCTCTTGTCGGCGTAAAAAGGTCCATCAGCCATGGTTTGATGATGAGTGCAAGGCCGCCGTGCGGGCCCTTCGTGGTGTGGCTGTCACAGCTGAGCAGACCAAGCAGCTTCGCAGTCTCTATCAGCGCAAGAAGCGTCAGCATGCAGGACAGCAATACTCCAGGTTTGAGCAGCTGTGTCGGTCTCAGCCCACATACTTCTGGAAGGCCCTACGCCGTGGCATTGCCCAATCCAGCCCTGTTGTGCCTACAGCTGATGAATTTGCCCAGCACTTTTCCAGCGTCTTCAGTGGGCCGCCTGTGAGGCCCCCCTTGCCATCCTTGGCACCTCCTACAACAGAAGACTTAGATGACTTGTTTGGGGATGATGAACTTCAAAGTGCCTTCAAGCGACTTAAACGCCGGGCCTCTCCTGGTAAAACAGGCCTCCCAGTGCCTGCTCTGGCTGCCTACCCTGTTCGATATTTGATACAATCCATTCTACGAGCTGTGTACTTAGCTGGCAAGGAGCCCGCTGAGATGAGTCTTGCCTTGTTGAATCCTATATATAAGCGTGGGGACCATTCTCAGGAGGTTAACTACCGCCCTATAGTGGTGTCCTCACTACTCCACAAGTTATATGCAAATTGCTTGGGTTCTGGGGTGTATGTGGCCCACACTCAGTACAGTCACCAGCATGGTGACATGTTCCCCCGGCAAGCAGGGTTCTTGCCTGATCGGAGTACCCTTCATAATATGTTTGTTGTGCAGCATTTGGCTCATCATGCGCTCACTACCAATCGTCTCATGTATGTGGTATTCTTGGATGTCTCGGCCGCATATGATACTACTGATCATGGCAAATTGGTGGAAACTCTCCTCCAGTTGGAGTTTCCCGAACATCTTGTGCGAGGGATTGCAGGCATGTACGAGGGTTTGCGCTATCAGGTGGTTACCAATGGAGTTGTTGCAGAGCCTTTCCATGTTGGTATTGGGGTCAAGCAAGGATGCCCCCTGAGCCCCATGTTATACAATTTGTATGTCCAGCCACTAAGTGGAGCATTAAGTGCACTTGATAAGGGGCCATGCTTCCCTGGTCTTCCTGGGTGCCATCCGGACTATCATTATGCTGATGATGCTGCTCTCATGGCAGAGTACCTCCCCGACTTGCAGGCTTTGCTGACCCATACTAATGTCGTGCTCGCTGCTCGCAATCTTAAGCTGTCAGTGCCTAAGTGTATCGGACTCGTTTTGGGTTTGCAGGCGGGAGCTCCAGTTGGTGAATGTTCTTTGAGTCTTGGTTCCACGCCCCTTGCATCAGCTTCACCTACTGAGGGGACACGCTATCTTGGCCTAATTTATGACACAGCAGCCTCTGCGGGCACTATGGCAGCTCACAGGGCCTCCTGTTTTTCCTCTTCTTTTCATGCTGCTACTGCTCAGATGCGTGCGGCACCAGACTTTCCCTGTGCACTCCCAGCCTTCTTGAAATTGTTGCACACTGTTATGGAGCCAGCTGGTTTGTATGGGTGTGAACTCTGGGGCCTTCTATCTATTCCGGGTTTGTGGTCGTCTGGTTGGACCCTAGCTAAATTCTATAGCCTTACAGATCCTTTGGAGGTTAAGCGGTGCCGTCTGGTCCGTCAGTGGTTGCAGCTCCCTCAGTCTGTGCCTCTTTTGCCTTTGTTACATGAGCTTGGATCTGAACCTCTTGTGCATTGCTATGTTCGGCGTGCTGTTCGTTTTTATAACTGCCTTGTTGAGTTGGATGCTGCTTCAGTGTATCGAAGTGCTCTGCAACAGAACATTGATGATGCTCTCTCCACTCGCTCCCGTGCCCATAACTTTGTGGGGGCTCTTTTTCAGGTGCTACGGATCCTTTTGCCCCGTGAAGGTGGTCTTACTCGCACCTTGCGAGCTTGCCTGCCTTTGGATATTGATGGCATTGATGAGGCATTGCATACTCGGTACACTGAGCACATTCAGCGTCTGTCCCAGGTTGTCAATGGTCCTGGGTCCCGTACTGGTCTGTATTTCAGGGTTGTTGGTACACATGTTTTGGGTGTTGTCCCTTCTTTTTACTCATGTCGACTGTCTCATGGTGTGTTGGTACGTTTCTTGCGTTTTCGTCTTGGTTGCCATCATTTGCGTATCCATACTGGGCGTTGGCTTCCGCCCCTCCTTCCGCATTCTCAACGCACATGTTTGCGGTGTCGCTCCACAGTAGTTGATGATGAGGCGCATTGTTCGTTCATGTGTGAACACCCCACAATTGTTGAGGCTAGAGATTTGTTTCTGGCAGCTGTGGTTCCCCCCGTGGCCGCGTTGTCCTCGCTCAGGTATGCTGATTTCTGGGCACTGTCCGCCACTGGCTGTGTCCCTCTCTCGGCCTTGGTCAAGTATGTGGCCGTGTGTGTTCGTGTCTGTTGGTACTGCCATCAGTCCGGTGGTACTGATGTGGTGGACTTACCGGATATCTTGCTCCCGGCAGGTCAATATTTGGATCTGTTTGATTCGGAGTCGGAGCCAGATGTTCCTAGTGATTCGTCTGATGAGGAACTGGTTGAAGTCTAGATAGCTACATGTTTGGGTATTCGCCTTGGTTGGTGTGCTGGCCGTCTTGGGTGGTACATCTGCGGTGGACTTCCTGGACATCCTGCTTGGTTGGTGCTCTGGATTGTGTTTGATTTGGATACACCCATCAGTCTCCTGCTGGTGATTTGTTTGCCGTGTCCGTAGTTGGATGTCTGCTTGGGTATTCCTCTTGCTTGGTGGTATGGATTCCATTGTTTTTGGACCCATCCGATGGTGTGTTTGGTCGTTTCGACCTAGCAGCCCTTTGCGGTTGCCGCACCTTAAATTTTTGTTTGTTTGTTTGTTTTATCCTCCATGTATGCCCTAATGCCCCTCTCTTCATCCCCCTCTTCCACTCTTCCTTTCCGGCCCTTACTTCCCAGGAGGCAGAAAATTCCCTTAAGATATTTCACCTGCTCCCTAGCTTCTGCCACAGTCGCAACACAGCAATGACCCACCACTCATCCTGTTACCATCAGCTCTGAGGCCAGCTAAACAATCTCACTCGTTTTGAATTCCGAACAAGTCGCTAAAATGCTCCATATTTCAAGAATTTCCCAAATTGCGCAAAATCTTTTAAGAAACAATGTAAGAAAGGTTCACTCTGTCCAATCATCTATTCATATGTAGATGAGCTGAGGGGGAAGGGGACGGAGCAGAGATGTTTGAGGCAAGCAGATGGCCGGTTAGTGAACTTCAGGGTGTTAAACAACGTGGACTTGTCTACAAGGCCGCATTCTCTTCATGCACCCTTATGCTTCTATCAACCCACATTCTCCCTCATACACTCCTAAGAGAGGGACAGAGATTTACTGGTAGCGTGGGATTGTGGGAAGAACCCTAGGTGTAAGGACCATTGACTTCCCACCAGTACTTTCCAACCAAAGATTGCTCCAGCAGCCCCCCTACTTCGACCCAGCCACACATGCTACTGGTGCTCCCTTTCCCCAAAGCCACCACATGGTTGCTGCACAGTGTCCAAAGACTGGATACACTCACCCTCCATGCACCCCCCACCCCACTGTCAATTTTTAGTAAAGAAACCCCTCGAGCAGGCATTACATGTTATCTACAGAGCCAAGAGGGCACAAGAGTGCAAGAAAGCACCAAGATACTCACGCCGAGCAGCAAGCTAACACAGGTAGGTAGGCGCAAGCCCACCCACCATAGGATCAATCAATCAATCAATCAAAACGCAAGACCAGCAATGCCAATGGCCAAACAAACCTAGGCCACAAACACAAGGCTCCTGATCACAATCACGAAGCCACACAACCGATGGTGGATTTGCCACACACAAGCTGAGGCTAGATGCAACGGCGTGCACACCAAGGGGAAGCAAACACCACCACTAAAACCCAAAACCTGCTCCACTTCCATCACACATGGGTGGCGGGGAGGCAGCAGGATCAAGCACCACCCTAGTAGGGGCTGGAGGTGGCTCCCACCACCAAGGTACTGGTGAACCACCATCCTCCCAGCCACTGAAAGGCACCACATAGCGCTCCACATGCTTATCAATAGCTTGCTTAGTGCGCCTTCTACACCTCACTAACCGTTGGCTTTCCCAAGGGTGCGTAAGATCCCACAACCTCTTCCTCCAAGCACTCTTAATCTGACATGAAGCCTCCCAGCTCCCCTCATCTTGACCAAGCACCTTCAGATCTGCACACACGCATTTCTCCCAGGTATGGCGAGGCCTACCCACTGGCCTCGTCATGTCACCATGTAATGAAGAGAACAACGCAATATGCGGCAACCTGCCCTCCTCCATGCGGCCCACATGCCCCAGCCACCTCAGCCTATTTGCTGTGATGTATGCTGACAAGGTGGCTACCCCACATGATTTCCTGATATGCTCATTGGTGTGCCGATCTGACAGCCTGACCCCCAGGATGCTCCTAAGGCAGCTAGACTGCACCCGCTCAAGCTTTTGCGATTGCACTTTGGTCAGGGACCAACACTCACTCCCGAACAGCAGAATTGGCAACACATATGCCTTGTAACACTTCACCTTCGTAGCCAATGACAGATGCTTGGTACCCCACATCTTTTCAAACTGCTTAAACCTCCCCACAGCCTTACCCCTCCTGATATTCAACTCCACATCCAACCTGCCATCAGTCACAAGCACACTTCCCAAGTACTTGAACTGTGACACCTCTTTTACCACACCCTCACTGATAACCACCTCTGGTCCTTGCTGCACTGGCACATCCCCCTCCTTCCAATCCTTGTCAATGGACAGGATCTCAGTCTTGCTTGCATTGATGCGCAACCCAAGACTAGCAGCAACCTTGTCCATCACCTGCAGCATGACCACCAACTCCTCCCTGCTGGGACTTAGCAACACCATATCATCTGCATACAGCAGAACAGACAACAGCTCCACACACCCACCACTACCACACCCATCACGCTCAAGTTTCCCATCTGCATGATAGGCTAGCTTCACCCCACATCCCTCCGGCATCTGAGCCATTGCCTGCCGAACCACAAAGTCCATGTAGATGTTGAACAGCAAGGGAGCAATGACACATCCCTGCCGCACCCCGCCATGCACATCAAACCACTCAGACACCACACCACCCATCCTAACAGCAGCCTGTGTGCCAGTATGCAAGTCCATCAGCAACTCTATCAGCTTTGTGTGTACCCCGTACACATGCAGGATGCGCCATAGCGTGTCTCGCGGTACAGAATCATATGCCTTACGCAAATCCACAAAAGCCATGAATAGAGGCTGATCGAATGCTACAGACTTAGAGATGACCTGGCGTATGGTGAACAGAGCATCAGTGAGGCCCCTCCCCTTCCTAAAAGCAGACTGGTTATCAAGCAGTTGTGCATCGATATGAGAACTGATCTTAGCCAAAATGACCAAGACATACACCTTCCCCGGTATACTTAGCAAGCTTATCCCCCTATAGCTATCTCTCACTTTGCGCCCTCCTTTGCCTTTATACAGTGCCACCAACAGTGCACGTTTCCACTCCACTGGCGCTTTCCCTGACTCCCACACCGCCACAATGACCCTGTGCAACCATTTCAGCATGGTCCCACTGAGCTTTAGCATAGGCGCTGCGATACCATCAACCCCAGGAGCTGCCCCATTACGACAGGCAAAGACAGCTTCTTCAACCTCCTGCACAGTAGGTGGCTGAGCTGCTGCTTCACTCTGCTGGTTTGCACCTTGCCCTGCCTCCATCTTCTGCACTAACTCCTCAATGGTCTGCTGCATTTGCTGGTCGAGCTTGGCAGGGCAGTTGAGGACATCAGCAAAGTGCTCAGCAAAGCACTTCACCACCTCCTCCCTGCTTTGGAACAGCTGCTTGCCATCAGCACCCCCTAGCACAGCTGTAGGAGCAGCAGAGCTACTGCCCTGCTGCTCCTTGAAGATCCGCTGGACATGCTTGTGGAACACGGCTAGATTACCAGCTTTTAGAGCATGTTCCGCAAACAGCGCTTGCTGCTTGAAGTACCGCTCCTGAAGTACCATAGTACCATAGGATCACATCCTAAAGAATGGTAAGGGATCCGTGTAATCTTTACACCAAGGAACCATTCCCACAATCCCAAACTGGAGAACAATACACGGTTTCCTCGCGTAGATCTCTCTCTCTCTCTCTTATTATTACATTTCATGATATGCCATAGCAATAAGTGCCATAGGCCCCGCACCTCAAGCTGTCACAAAGAACAGCGAGGTGGAACAGAATACGGGTAAACTTCGACATGTATGACAATATATGCCTAAACATGAGGTCCAGCAGCTAGGTCAAAATCACCCAAAACCTCCGCTGCCCCAATGGGGGTAAGAGCCTCCCTCCTACTTAAGAAAGCAAGGAGGGCTTGTAAGCCCGGGTGCAAGCAATAGTTGGTAACAAACCCCATTGGTTGGACCTCACGCCACATCAGAAGGGTGAGCATAAGCATTCCTAATCTTCCAAGCAGCTGCAACATATTTAGCTATACACTTAAATGCATGCTTGAAAGGGCCATATACTAAGCCAGACTCCTCATCGACGTCTACACCCCAGAACTCTTCATTAAGCATGCTATGCAGCTTCTCCTCATCAGATTTGCCATCCAATATCTGACATTTTGCAGCAACATCAGGGTCAGAAGTCAGCTTCTCCCACAGCTTTTGCCTTTGTGCCTGGTAAACAGGACAATCAAACAAGAAGTGTTCAGGAGATTCAACTTCACCTCCCAATTCAGGGCCAAGATCACAGGACTTGCAGCACTCCCTACGTGCACTTTGCCTGCTAGCGCTCTGCCTACCGAATTTTGCTGTCATAGCGTTGAGAGGAAGAATACCTGCACGCAGCTGCATAATGAGTTCCATGCCTTTGCTCAGAGGGCCTGTGCACATATATGGCTGCGGCTTGAAATAATTAACATCGTCATTGTAATGCTGCATATATGTCGCTAAAGTAGATTTATTTCTAGCACCCTCCTCCCGAACAGCCCTGTCTCTTTTATATATACTCCACTTGACATATGCCCTAAAGCTAGGTAGGTGTCCCTCTCTCACTCTTGCTTGTAAGGTTTCCTCCTGCATGCCTAGTTCAGCCCTGAGTTTATTGAACCTCTTCTGCCAAGAAGCATAATTCCTGTGGCTTGGCCAAGATGCTTCAAGTGCCTGCCTGCTAAGGCTAGTAGTATCCTTTTGCTGTAATTTGAACCACCATTCAACCTTCCTCTGGTCCAACCAGCTAGATAGAGGCCTAACACCAGCTTCTGCCCTCAATACCTCATGGCAGATGTTTGGCTTGCAATGCAGTGATCTCTTCAAAACCTCTATTTGGATCTTAGACTCTATGGTATTTGTCTGCTGGGATGATGCCCACCATACCTCAGAACCATACTCAACCCTTGGTCTTATCAAAGCCAGCAGCATGGCTCTCTTAACCTCAAAGCTTACATGACGATTCTGGAAGAATGTTTGCAATGCATTAATGGAGGCTGTAGCTTTTTCAATCATACCTGCAATGTGAGCCTCCCATTTGCAATCACTAGTGAAAACAATCCCCAAGTATGTATATGCATCTAGTACTGGCAAATTCTCACTGCTAAAACTTACCTTTGGGGACTCTTTATTGGGGGGCAAAGGACCAAACACAACAACAGCACTTTTAGTTGGGCTTAGCTTAAAACGCCACTTACGACTGTAGGCATGAATCGTGTCAGCCATCTTCTGAAGCTCTTCCTGCGATTCTGCAAGCCCTACAAGGTCGTCAGCGAGCATTAGTGCTACCAACTTTGATCTACCTTCAATGTTACTCTCAGCCCTTCCTATGCCCTGTTCCCCACTACCACTATTATCTCTCTCTCTCTCTCTCTCTCTCTCTCACTCTCCTCTCTCTTATCCCCTCAAAGCTGACAATCTTCGAACACCTGCTCGCTTATGCCACGCTTTATGGCACTACCTCTTGCCCACTTGCTATAGCCCATCTCACAGCATGATGCTTTAACCCCTTCTCCATCCAAATCCCGAGGCTGGTGCTTTGCACGCACACACTGTCACTGCTGCAGATCATTGCCACGCACCTACCTCTACCATACTCCCTCCCAGCCCATACATACAATCCCCTTTCTGTATAGCATGCATCCGACTCCCTGCGGCCCAACTGCCCACCAGGGACCAGCTAGCTGCCGATTGTCTCCATCAGAAGTAAAGGTTCAGGGTGGATTGTAACTCATTAAGAAGCACCACACACACGTAACGGCAGCTATACGTCCAGCCCACATTTAACACCCTTCCATCTCCCCTGCATGGCCCCTCGAGAGCTCATGTGCCTTTTGCAAAAACCCTGTGCTTTAGTCATCTTCCCTGCACGGCCCTTTGCGGAGACCCTGTGCCTTAATCACGGACAACCAGCAACTGCAACTCTAGTGAGCCTATCTATCACAGGAGCACATCAATCGGTAGAAACCACAGCAATCTAACAACTTGCCCTATTAGGTGTTTCTAATCCAACCTCTCATAGCATTTGGTATCATGACACTGCTGTTATTCCTGCCAACCCCATTACTTGTACCCCCCCCCAATTGCACCGGGACACCAACAGAGTTCCTCCACACCCCACCCTCACCCTCCCTCTCCTGATCCCCACCCTTTTCCCCCCTCACAGACGATGGATGGAACAGGAAGCGGTAAGGTGCTAGAGGCCAGCAAACAAGCTCAAACTCTACCAGCCACCTTTACCACTTCTAGCTCACCATTCCTCTCATTAAACCCAAGAAAGAGAGACAAAACTACGGGCGGCGATCATGGTAGTAGTCTACAGCCTAAACATAGTTGAATTTCTAACAGGCACATATTTCCAACCACAGATTTGCATCAGCACAGCCCCTGCCTCAAACCGTCCACACGTGCTACTAGTGCTACCTTCACCCACTGCCACATTCGAGTGTTGGTGCAGAGTATTTGACAGGCAATGCTAGGTGCACTCATTCACCCTCCATGCAGCCCTCTCCCCCACCCCAGTGCCCATTTTTCCTAATTAGTCTCCTCACAACAGGCTGTAATCTCTCTTTAGCTAATTATTGAGCTGGTCTCTTCTAGTATCTGCCATGGTGGCAACTCATCTTCAATCCCTCCCACAACATATGTTGTAAAATCACCATGCCCAATATCCCCACCAATGTTATCTGTATTACCGGTACAAGAGTTCAGCCCATGAAAAGATGAGTGGTTTGCAACTATCAACCAATTCACTGCAATCCCTCCAAGATGCCAAGGGAAGGGAAGGGCCCACACGGCGGGTGGGTTTCAACAAGCAGCACGGTAGGCAACTATGGAAGAGACTCACCCCCTGTTTGATCCCATCACAATGCTCACATGGACTCCATGCGTCTACAGCCAAAATGTCAGTTTTACTCCATGACTAGCTATTAAAGCAGCGTCCCCTTGCCAGCAGCAAACCAACATACTACCAAACTTCAATCACCAAGACCGTAGTATTAGAGCAGCTTATATCTCAGCTTACATCCGGCTGCAACCCTTGAAGCCCACTACTATTGTCTATATTACTCCAAATTTGTAAAATGAAGACTGCCACGGAAGCTTGTATCCAGCTATAAGCGGTGACACCCGCCTATAGTTACTGTCATCTCCGTTACTGCTACTTCCCCCAAAGTACACCGCACCAGTGAACCTCCTCAAAGTACCCCACTTTTACACTATTACCTGTGGCCATGGGAAGGCCTGCGTAGACTTCAAGGAAGAGTAAGGAAAGAGGGACCTTGCAGTAGCGTGCCACCTTCACCGTGTCCAAAGTGTGAAACTGTTGTGTTTACCGTTGGGGCCTAAGTACTTTCCCATGCCCACCGCTGGCACCTAGTGACTTCGGTTGTGCAGCACACTGAACCACACCGTACTTTAACGTTCATTGTGATCCTTCTCTTGTAATTGTTTACCTTCCCAGAGGAAGCCCTTAACTTCCTGTTTTCCCAGGATTCAATGCCGGGCTTCTCAAGGGCGCCTGTCGGTGGGATGACCACAGTACCATGTAAACCGTCCAAAACTCCAGTCAGATGCATTTACGATGAAAGAGCCTGGGGATCGCACCCAGTAGACGACTTTCCATCTAGCGACAGTTGCGGAATCTAAATCCGCACCATTCCTCGGTGAGGCGGCAATTCTTGCCTACAACGGGACTTCAACCCACGCTTGCTAGAAGCTTGCCATCCTAAGGCAGCGCGCTAACCATCTAAGCTAAGGCTGCATCCTATCGCGGTCGCTTTGAAGAATGGACAAATTATTGTACCCGGGACAGGGATTGAACCTGTGCCCTTTCCTGTGCTCTAACCAGCTGAGCTACCCGGGGGTTTGCAACTACAACTGTGGCTTAATTTCCTCAGTTTCCTCCAAGATACCCTCAAGACGACATGGGAAAGAGAAGTGCCACAGGTGGGTCGGTCTTGTTCCAGCACACATCACAAGCTGGTAACACAGCGCCCCACCCCCGCTTCCAGCCCATCATCTAGCATACATGGTCTTCACCTCACGTAGCTACCGTTATGCAGGTGGGCTTGGCTGATGTCGAAGGGACAATGCTTTTGTGGACTTATGGATGCTCTGGGAGCTTCATACAGATACGTACCTTCCTTTGCACTGCATTTGCATTTCTTGCATTTCATTTGCAGCATATTTGTTGGCCTCAACAGTATGTATATGCATGCACGTGTGTTTATTGGCATCGGTACTATTCTGTATGCAGCTCCCTGTAAAAACTTTAGAGCAGTGCTTGTTCCTGGCAGCACATAGCAGGCTTAGGCACAGTCTATTTCGGCAAGCATGCTGCTTTACCCCAGCACCCGCAGGTGGTCACCCTAGCAGCTCGACGCGCAACCGTGCAGGAACCGGGTCTGCCTACTCGCTGGTCATTTGGCTGGCCATATGGAGGACAGCAGAACGCCTGCATTTAGCACCAACCATGTTATATATGAGATAGATCACTGCACAGCTTTCGGGCCGTGCAGCACCCGCGGCATAACTCCATCCAGTTTGTTAGTATGTGGAGAGCACATATCGAGACAAAGAGGCTAGACCGCTAGAGAGCCAAAGCTGCCAGACAATTCAAGAGACCCAGGAAATAACAAGCTAAACACTGCAAGCGCTCCAACAACAGCATGCTTTGTGACTGGCCAGCACTACCCAATGTACCCTGCCACCCCCCACGAAGTCCAAGATAAAGCAAGCTGAAACTGAATAGGCTGCGGCTAGGCGAGAAATGCAAGGACTAGACAATAAATGCAAGGACTAAGGGACCAATGGGACACAGGTGATGCAAGCATACAGGAAAAGCAGGATGCCTAGGACTACACGAACAGGACATGCATGCGAGCTCGACCTTCCCTGTTAGCATAAGCTGCCAAAATGACGCCTTCCAGCTCCCCTCCTCCCACTAGGCTAAGGGCCAGCCACAAAACAGCAACAATGCGCACACCTGCATGGTGCGAGATGTCTACCGTTATATAGAGCATTCTACCAGAATTTAGGAGCGTGACACATGCCAATCCTGTCCCTTGATGTCGGGGATGCTGCCAAGAGTGGTGGGGTGAGGCTAGCACAGGTGAGCAAACATGCTGCTTGCACTGCACTAATACATTGGAGCTAAATATGCAGGCGTTCTGCTGTCCTCCATATGGCCAGCCAAATGACCAGCGAGTAGGCAGACTCGGTTTCTGATTCACTAATCCTTACACCCCCTGCCACTCTTGGCGCAATGATCTTCTCATTAGTCTCCCAGTACACTCTCTTCAGCCAAAGATTGCACCAGCGAAGCTCCTCCTACTCTATATCCCTCCCTAGCAGCTTTAAAACCCCATTGGATGCTTCACTTGGTCCCTACTGCCATAGTGGCAACACAGCCATGCCCCATCACGCAGATGAAGAAATCCTACGCCGAGCTGGTTGGGCACCTGCAGGGGACAAAACCTACCACCGCTGCAGTCCCAAGCCAGCCCGCGTAAGTTGACGCAGAACCAACTGAGGCTAGGAGCCCGCCAGCTCTTGCTTAGGCCAGCTCGAAGTTTGATCCATGGTCATTGTGGACGAGACCAGGCACAAACACACATCCTAACACTATGTCCAATCATCTAGTTAGTTGGAGGGGAATGAACTGAAGGGGGAGGGGAGGGATACGATGGTCGAGGCAAGCAGATGGTGGGCTGGTAGAAGCCGTACGGGTGTACCGGAATATAGACTTCTCTACAAGCCTAAGTTCCCCCTACACCCTTAGGGTTTGTACTGAACCACCTTCCCCCTCATACACTCCTAAAAGGGGGGCAGAGATCATCTGGAAGCGTGGGATCGTGGGAGGAGCCCTAGGTGTAAGGAGTAGTTGCTTTCCTAACAGTACTATCCAGTCATGATTGCTCCAGCAGAGCCCCTACCAACGACCGCCTACATGTGCTAGTACTGATCCCTTCCCCCAAAGCCACCACATGGCTGAAGCACAGTGTCCAAACACTGGATGCACTCACCCTCCATGCAAACCCCACACGCCCGCCCAACTGCCTATTTGTTGTAACACAACCCCCTCGACAAACACTATCACACTGCTTCAGACATCATTGCCACGGATCTACCTCTACCATGATTCCTCCCAGCCCACACAACCTCTTTTCTGTATAGCATGCATCCAACTCCCTGCATCCCAACTGCCCACCAAGGACCAGCTAGCTGCCGATTGTCTTCAGAAGCAGGGGTTCAGGGTAGGCTGAACTGATAAGAAAGCACCACACATAGTGATAACCGCTCCAGTCCAGCTCGCCCTTCCATTTCCCATGGATGGTCCCTTGGGAGCTCACAGCCTTTCACAGAAACTCTGCACCTTAATCCCTGAGCAAGGCATAAAACTGCTTGGCTTGCTGTTGGCTGGGTCAACTGGTCAGCGCATGGCAAGTCGAAATGGGCTGGCCTGACATACATTGGCTAGCAAGGGATTTAGGGTGGGCTGGTGGCAGCCGATTGTTTGAGCTTGGACAGGAACTTGAGTCTGCCGTTGGAGCCTAAGTTGGCTCCTTGTGGGTGGCGCTGCCCCCACCGGCGCCCTGCTTTGACAGGGCCATCTGGTAATTGGTAATTGGTAATCACCTACAACCAGCAACTGCAACTCCATATATCCTATCACAGCAGCACTACATCAACAGGCAATACCACAAATACAGGCCCTATCTCTATTGATCCCCTCTTACCATCTTCCATCCTGCCACTGTTATTATCCTTCCCAGCTCCATCCCCATTACTGCTACTCCTCCCAGAATGCACCACCCCGGCAGAGCTCCTTCACACACCACCTTCCCCTTCACCCTGCTGATCACCTCCCCACTCAATCCCCACCCCCTTCACCGCAGATTTCACCCCCTCCCAGGCCTACCCTACCGACCAACTAACATATGACAACATACTTCAAGGGTGGAGAAACCCATGGCTGCATCTCCTCCAACCATCAAAGCATGATGGCTGAGGGAGGTCAGCAGTCACGCGGCTCTGGCAGCCACTCAGGAACGCTAGCAAGACTTGGGGACAGGTGGTTTTACCGCCTTAGTTGTAAGATTCGCCCAAGGTGGAAGGCTGGCAAAGTAGGGCTACTTAGTTAATGAGCTACTTCATGAGTGCCACCACTTCAAACTCCCAAATATTTGCCTGATAGCAAAGAAACTTTGGCAAAGGAGAACGCTCCCCTGCATGGCCCATCGGGAGCTCATGCTGTTTGCCCTGGTGCCTCAATCAGGGACAACCAGCAACTGCAACTCTAGCCTATCACAGCAACACAATAGGCAGAAAACACATCAATTCAACAACTTGCCCTATATGCTGCTCATCAGCCATCTCATGGCACCTCACATCCTGCCACTGTTGTTGTTCCTGCCAGCCCCATCCCCATTACTGGTACTTCCCCCAGAATGCACCGCCCCAGCAGAGCTCCTCCACACCCCACCTTCATCCTCCCTCTTCTGATTCCCCCCCTCACCCCCCACCCCCTTCACCGCAGACTTCACCCCCTCCCTCCCCTCCTCCCCCTCTGGCTCATATACCATAGCCCCCGCTGGTGTCCTCCTCACAGAACCCTGACCCCTAGATCCTCCACCCCCCTCCTCCGCCCCCCGGTCGCCGCCACCCCATTCGTCGCCGATCACCAGCCCCACTCCTTGTTTGATTACTCGTGGCTGATCCACTACTTCAGGGAAGGCTTTAGGCCCCAGTGCTTCCATGCACAGGCGCTTGCTGATGTCCCAGTGCTCTGAGGCTTTGATGGGGTCATAGGACTCGGCGGAGCTGGGGATAACGCCCAGGACATTGTGGTAGAACACACCACCTTTCACATCATCACCTGCAATAGCATCAGGGTTTAGGACATGTATTCAGGGTTTAGCATTCAGAACAGGGAATAATGCCTAGGACATCTAGGTAAAACACACCTTCTTTTACATCATCAACTGACAGAAGAAAAAGTGTCGCAGGCAGGGGTAACTAATGCACACATGGGGTAGATTGCAAAATTGTGTTGCCATAGTCTAGAACATCATACCTAACTTAAGAAAGCAACATACATTGATTTGATTTTAGGTATTTCAATAGGATTTGGCTTCAGGGTTTAGGGGTTTGGGTTTAGGGTTTAGTATTAGTGGGGTCACAGGACTTAGCAGAGCTGGGGACAATGCCTTAAACATTATGCTAGATCCACCCCCCCTACTCCCAACATTCTGTCCTCTTTCCCCCTAACCCCCCCCCCCTACCTGAAAAACTGACCCCCTTTCAATCCCCCCCGCCTTCTCAGGGGCACGCTTCCCCCCGAGCACCCCCCCTTCCCCAGGTGTCACAACAGCTGAACCCCCAGTTACCTGTGGCCGCATAGAGTGGTGTGTAAGCCCCCTCCTTAGGTGATATCAGCAATGCGCTCTTAATCCGGGTCAGGAACTCAGTGGGCACCTACATACGTCACCAGCAGCAATGATCATCAGTAACACTAGAAATCATTGATAATCAGCAGCAGCAATGACTTTCAGTATTGATACCAAGCAACACACTGCACTAGGATATGACAACTGACAGCAGCAGTCTGCTTTGTTCGCTGCACCCTGCTTTGATCGTTCCAGCACTGCATGACAGACCCTGCTTTTCTTGTCGCATCACTCTACCCTGCTTTGATTGCCTGTACCCAATCTCCGAGCAGCAACTACCAGGGTGGAGCACCAAGGGGAGCCCCACAATCCTGACCAACCAGGGGGGACCGCAGGGTTTGGCGGACCCACCCCCTGCCGGTTTTAGGTCTTTGTCACTGATGATAAGGGCCCAAAAAGCCCTCAAGGACCCCCTCCCCCATTTAATTTAGGCCCCCCGTCCCACCCCCTCGTCATAGGATTGTGGGGCTCCCCCAACATTGCACTGTATAAGGATACACTGAAAAAAATGCCAGTAAACACCGTGCATGCTTATCGTGCACTGCTTGAACAATCAAAACATTACGGAGCTACGTATGTTGTTTATGCAGCACACGCCAAGACAGTATCAAGGAAGCAAACAAAGAATGTGCGTGAATAGGGTTGCCCTTCTGTAGCTCCTGAGGAGAATTCCTGAAACCCTTCAGACAAAGGCTCATTCCTCTGCACTGCACTGCACTTAGCATGCACACAAGTACATCTGTAAACATTCTCATTTCTGGGATGTAAGATGCTGTGAAGGTAGGCTTGTACTGGCAGTGTATGGCACTGTAACCTGTGGACATAGAAGGTCCTTCTACGCTAAACCCTAGAACCCATACCTTGCTAAACCCTAGAAACCCTACTACGCTAAACCCTAGAAGACCTGTACACCTTAAACCCGGCCACGCTAAACCCACGGTAAACCCACATTAAACCCTTCCACGCTAAACCCTAGAAGACATGTATGTGTTTACCTGTGACAGCTCTGAGTCGATGACCCCTGGGTGCAGCACTGGCACAGTGAGGTCCGGGTACCTCCTCTGGAGCTCATAGGCAAACCACATCTTGGACAAGTTGCTGCACACATACAGGGGAACAGCAAAGAGATCAAAAAAGTTTGAACCCCTTTTCATGCCCTCCCTAAACCCTATTTATGGCCCAACCTGCAAGCCCCAATCTGCAAGCCCCAGTCTTATTAAATTTCGATTCCAGTGCACGAAAAACAAAAAACTGTAGAAGTGCCAAGGCCCAGGATACTGGTTTTTTTACAGCCATTACAGCCATAACAATTTGATGCTGTCTTGGGTAAGATAGATATATGGCAAAAAATTTGCATACCCTTCTAACACCCTGATCATAGCCCAACCTACAAGCCCCAGTCCCATTGTCCATACAAACCTTTTCCTTAAACCATGAGAGATCATCAGACAACACCCAAAAACTCAGAAATATTACGCCATCTTCCCAACGGAACCGAATTTGTGCTTGACAATGTGTGTGTCTGTTTCCTCCTCCCCCCCCCCCCCCTGAAAAACACCCAGAACACCATCGAGGCTGTCCCCATCAGGATTGATTTTATTAGTACCTAAAAAACATTGAATTTAAAAACTGTCGGTAGCACATCGCCAAAAGCATCGAGCACCCAAACCACGCACCACTCCCATGGGGCTACTATGGGTCAATGGAACTTGCGTGATTTCGTGCCCACAAATGATGAAACCACCACCCCTGTAAGTCTCTTACCCCCCTTCACCTGCAGCTGTATGCCAGCCACCCAGGCACAATAGCCCTTCAAATCCAAGAAGCCCATAAACCTCAGCTTTTATGAACCCAGGAGCCGCAACCCCACACCAAAGCCACATGGCTCCCACCCCTTATCTCTCAACCCTCACCTGGAACAATATGCCAGTCAGGCACCAACACCCCCAAAAAACAAAAACCCAGTCCACATCCAGGCCACATGCACCCCACCCCATTTCCCTCAACAACCAATCCAAAAGATCTCTCACCTGGCATACTGCGCTACACAGAAGCATAGCCAGGGTTTTGGACTTATGTCTAAAGTAAAACCCTAAACCCTAGTCTACCCCCAAAACCCAGCCCCCAAGACCAAAACCCAGCCCCCAAGACCAGAAGTGCATGCACCCCACCCCTTCTCTCACCTGGAGCAGTACGCTAGCAATTTAGGTGCCAACACCATCCAAACGATTTATCCTCAACCCAAACTCCAACCCCCAAAACCCCACCTCTCCGACACCTGGAGCAGTAAGCCCGCCATCCTGGCGCCAATACCCTCGAAAGCCTAAACCTCAACCCTAAACTCAAACCCTAACCCCAGCAACCCCCACTCCCTCCTCACCTGGAGCAGTACGGCAGTCACCCAGGCACTAACACCCTCCAAAGGAGTAGACCCCAATCCTAAACTCCAACCTTAAAGCCCAGAACCCGGACCCCTCCCTCACCTGGAGCAGTAAGCCAGCCATCCAGGCACTAATACCCTCCAAAGGAACAAAGCCCAACCAGACCAAATCCCACACCCCAGAACCCCACCCCTCCCTCACCTGGAGCAGTAAGCCAGCCACCCAGGCACCAGACTGACCAGAGGCAGTGAGGTGTACTTGTCAGTGGGTCGCCCCTCACGACTGACCAGGGTGTGCAGGATGGAGTTCACAACCACCACACGAGCACTGCAGCACGACAGCAGCAGCACCAGGTACAGATTATTTCATACCGATGCAATAAGGAGAAGGTCTAGGTGGCAGCCATTTAAGGGCAAAGCAGTCGAGTAAGTTTGGAGCACACATCACTGGACCTCAATTGCAGGGCTTAGCCACAGCAAAAAGCTCCGTAGGCCCAGGCATAGGCCCCGCACCTCAAGCTGTTACAAAAACAGCAAGGTGAACCAATCTATGGTTTGTCTTCCGCAAGGCTTGTTGTATTAAGTAGCCTCGGCCATGTGCATATGTATTCTTCCACATCTGAATGTCGCGGGTCAGCATAGGGTTTAGGGTTCAGTGTTCGTGAGACACTCCACCTTCCATCCAGGAAACACCTATCCATAGAGCTCATGGAAGTGCCTGGCACACACCAGTCCTGCTCCATGTCCAGATCAACAATTATCTCCGCAAGCTTTCCTGGACATTGGCATTGCATACACTAACCTTACTGATAATTCAAGCTCTTGCCCAGCACCCCCATCAACTAGTTCACACCAGTTTAGAACAAGGGGTTCCCAACAAAAACCCCAAAACCCTAAAACCTAGGTTACATCGACAGTATCTTACAGCCAATCAGCTGACACAAATGAAACCCCACCCCACCTATTTCCCCCCCCCCCCCTTAGTCCCGCAATGGAGTACCAATCAAGGCCAGGTGCTTCCACTTCTGTGCCGGAACACATCAAAACCCTGCACCTCGAAACTAAATCATGGCAGAGTAACCCAGCAACACAGCCCTACCTGCTCCACCCCTACCAATCCCTGCCCCTCCACCCCCTCCACCATCCCACCATCCCTCCACCCCCCTACCAATCCCTGCCCCTCCACCCCCCTCCATGCACTTACTTTGCCTTAATAAACCTGTCCAGAAGCAGGTTTGTGAGGGCAAAGTGTCCCAAGTGATTGGTGGCCCAGTGAATCTCATGACCCTGGGGCAGGGAGCAGCAGCAACAACAGCAGCATCAGCATAGCTTAAGACTTGAGGTATGCACTACTGTTACACCATAAGATGTATGTCAACCTCACAGAGGCAACAGACACACCTTTTTCCGTAATTGGATCCACGTATGGGGGTTGTGGGGTGGTTGGGTGTAAGTGGTGCTAATTCCCGGCCCAAGAGCATTCCACTAAAATAAATTCATCCCAGCTGTGTCAAATTACATCTCCCCGCACCCCAAGAAGACACCCTCAGCCTCAGCCCCATATGTGCAACACCACCCTATGCCCCCCCCCCCCCAAAGCCCAGTATCCCCTTCTCACCTGGCTTCATGGTTCACATGTATTTCCCGCAACAGCATCCCAGTATCCCTCACCAGCTCTCACACTTCTGAACTAAAGAGGAGTGAGAAGAGGGTATCCCTAGTACCCTACCCCTAAAAATGCACATCAGCCCTTACGTAGAACACCACCCAATCATACCCCCCCCCCCAGGCCTCCCCAGCGCAGGCTCCCTTCTCACTTGGCTGGATAACTTCTCTAACTTCCTCGCAATGGCAGCTGCCAATCCCACTCAACCCCCAACCCCCATGCCCCTCAGCACATACGTGCAACCCCCACCCTATGCGGCCCCCGCCCTCCCAAATCAAAACCAGCCTTTCCCACCTGGCTTGATGGTTTGTAATGTTGGCCGCTGCCAATCCCACTCAACCCCCTCCATGCCCCTCAGCCTCATGCATAAGACTCCACCCTATTGAGCCCCCGGCCCCCGAGCCAAGGCCCCTCTAACCACCTGGCTTGATGGTCTATACACTCCGGACAGTGCAAGTCCGCAGTAACCCCCTCCCCCGAAATGGCCCTCCCCCCCTTACAAGAAACACCATCCAATGCCCTCCCCCCCCCCCTCAAACCCACCCGAGCCCAATCCGACTTCCCACCTGGCTTGATGCTTTGGAAGGTTTCCCTGCAATGGCCGCCGCCAATCCCGCTCAACCCCTCCATGCCCCTTAGCCCCATACATGAGGCCCCCCCCCCCCCCCGCCCTCAACCACCCCGCAAGCCAAGGCACCCTTTCTCACCTGGCTTGATGGTTTGTAAGGTTTCCCCGCAATGGCCGCCGCCAGCACTGCAATGTCCACCTGCTCATGGTTGTCTGCTACCCTGCTGCTGAAGTCCTTCACACTCTTAAGGTCAGCAAGGTCAAGGTACACGGGGTGGATACGACCTGGTGAGGACAAGTGGCACAAGAAGCACAAGAGCAGGGGTCAGGGCAATATACCAGCAATAGACAGATACATGTATAGTGGATGGGCGTTGAAGCTTGCACAGTGGCATTCAAAACATGCAAATCTCGGTAGGAATACGAGCTGTGTTTTAGGGGTGCGACGATCAAGTAAGGGACAAGCAGTAGATAAGTGCCCACCTTTCTGTTCCACCTCGCTATTCTTGGCGACAGCTTGAGGTGCGGGGTCTATGGCATATCATGAAATGTAATAGCAGACAAGTGCCCTAAGTACATGTGGTGCCACATTATGTGCACTTAAGCAGGAAGACAGCTAACAATATGTGCTACACATAGGTAGGCGATGAAACAGTACCAAAACAGATGTACACGCAATCCGCAACTCTAAGGGCTGTGGAGTGGATTAGGTGGTAGCTCAGACAGCAGCATCAGGCACCACTGAAAAATTAAAAGGTATGCTGTCACTTGTCACCAGGACTAGTGTTGAACCTCGGAAGTAAATCCTAGGCCTTTACCTCGAACTAAACCCTGGGCCTTTACCTCAGACTAGACCCTAGGCCTTTACCTAGGAACTAAACCCTAGGCCTTTACCTAGGAACTGAACCCTAGGCCTTTACCTAGGAACTGAACCCTAGGCCTTTACCTCGGAACTGAACCCTAGGCCTTTACCTCGGAACTGAACCCTAGGCCTTTACCTCGGAACTGAACCCTAGGCCTTTACCTCGGACTAAACCCTAGGCCCTTCCCTCGGACTAAACCCTAGGCCTTTACCTCGGAACTAAACCCTAGGGCCTACCTTGGTTCCTGGGTGCCATGACCTCCAGCTCAGCCTTGAGGGCTTGCACACGGTCAATGCGACGACACCCTGCAGAGCAGTACAGTCAAATGTAATTCAATCAAGTCAATCAAAGCGCAAGACCAGCTATGCCAATGGCCAAACAAACCTAGGCCACAAACACAGGGCTCCTGATAAATGCACTGGCTAAAATTGATTTCATTCAAAAATCCAGGCAACATCATGGTAGACAAGAGCAAGAGGGTCACTCCGCACTAACCCTGTCATGTCACTTCCAGGACCTCGCATTTCCTTGTTGCATCACTCTACCCTGCTTTGACTACCTGTACCCAACCTCTGCAAGAGCAGTGACCAAGCATACAGGGTGGTGAGGGGCTGCACGCGCCCTGGACTCAGCTCGGGCATGTACACATACACGGACATATACCAAGGTGCACATCAGGAGCAGCACATCATCTGCCCCCCCACACCCAGGCCCCGGGTGCCATTCGGGTCACCCATAAAACCCCAGCCTTACCGCTCCCCGCCCCTATCGCCGAGAAAACCCCATCCTGCCGCCTCCCCCCCTATCACCCTCGAAACGCCACCCTGCCCCTCCCCACCGTTGGCACCCACAGCACCCCGACCCTCCCCACCCTGTCACCGTCCCCCCCCCCCTGCACCTCCCCACCGTTGGCACCCACAGCACCCCGACCCTCCCCACCCTGTCACCGTCCCCCCTCCCCCCCCTGCACCTCCCCACCCTTGGTCACCCACAAAACCCCCACCCTGCCCCTCTACCCCCTGTCACCGTGCCCCCCCCCCTCCCCCACCCCTGCACCTACCAGTATACACATCCGCCCCCATGAGTGCCAGCTCCTTGCAAACTTCACGACCCACACCACTGCTACCACCTGTACTGATAGAAGTCAAGCCCAACACATGAACATCAAGGCCAATCATAATCAAAATATCGCAGCCGACTCAAGGCAGATGAAGAGACAGCAGACAGGTTCTGTTCCACATCATCACAGATATCAGTGCCAAAACATGAACATCAGTACCGCCGGACTCCTAGTGTGTATATGCATGCCTTGAGACTGCAGAGAGGTTCAATCCCATAAACCATGCTGTAACTAGAGACACAAAATGATGGTGGCTCAAAACCTGACTGAGAGGCTAACCTTTTTGGACGCTGCTTACTGATGCCAATGCAGGCAGATGACTGCTGGATATGGTCGGCACAGATCCTTCCACATGGCAATGTGCTAACCACACATTTTCAACGCTGTAAGCCCAGACTGCGCACATGCCAGGCAAACTTCTTTTAAAAAAAATTTAAAGAAAAATGATTAGAAAAATGGGAAAATGCGGTGTCATGCCTATGTGGATATGCAGCTCTATCCTCTGAGTTCTCATAACATTCTTAGCTGCAGTTATGTTCTGTGCTCACAGTCTTTGCAAGATCTATACACTTATCCCTGAACCCTAAACCCTAACCTTAAACCCTAAATCCTGTGAATCTCTAAACAAATTCCTTGGCTTACCTGTGACAACGGCCACTTTACCACGGAGGTCCACCTGCATGCGTTCACAGAGTACAGAGTGCAATTTCCATAACAGTCGCAAGGCTATTGACACGGGTATGCAGGCAAGGAGTGTTGCGCATTGTACGTGCATTTGGCTTGTTTCATAGCTACAACCTGTTCTTAGCACATGAGGGACACTGTACCTTGTTGAAACCTGGCAGGTCTTGGAAATGCACCTACTGACTGTCGTCTGCCTATGCGATAGAGCTGCTGCTGCTCGTGGCTGACATGTGCGCCCTTCGATTGCGTGGGTGCATTCAAATTTGAATGCAGTGCATCCACCATTATATTGTGACACAGTAGGCCGAGTCTGTTTGGAATGCGCATAATAGTGACGATTTGCTGAAAGGGTAGGGCTGGTGCTGCTGCTGGTGGTGGTGGTTCGAATGTGTGGGGTGCAAGGATGAATGCATTGCGCCCACATAAAGTTCTAATGCAAGCCAGCCCATGAAGCACAGTTGGTTTCATGTTACAGCAGATTGCAACTTCTGCTGCTGCTTCCGTTGGGTGCCAATGTATGTAGGAGGTGCCAATGTATGTAGGGACCCTTCATTTAAGTAAATGCGACGCAAGCTTGGGGCAGCCCACTCACTTGTTTAGGCAGGAATTTGAAGCTGCTTCGGTACTGCACGCAGCTCTCGAGGACGCGGACAACTCCCACGCTCCTGTCCAGGATCAGGTCGTCCAACCGATGCCTGACCATCCTGCTGTCGCCCTTCTTTGGCTGAGTGAAGTTGAGCTTGGAACTAGCCTCCGCTTGCTGCTATGCGGCAGCCTTCGCTGCTTGTGGCCTTGCAGATGCCTTCGCTTCTCGTGAACTGCTTGTTCTTAAAGGCTTTGCAGATACGTGGCCCGTCAAGAGAGCACGGTTGCCTCTCTTCCTGTGGGCCGGCAGGTACTGCATCTGCTTTTAAACGGTGCTTGCCAACCATGCCAAGGATTCGGCTGGGAGGATACTGAGGCTGATAATTGTCCGAGGCCGGTCGTGTCGACATTGGGAGCATGATGTCATTGTGACTCCAGTCATTGTATCCGAGGCTTGGTCAGCAGTTGGTGGCAGGAGCTTGGCGGTTAGCCTGGCGCCAGCGACAGGTACATAGAGAGTATAGATTACACATAGCGCCCTTCTTCACCTGAGTTGGAGGCTTGGTCTGGGTGGACTTCAAAGTGTAGCGGCACGCCCATGCAGGCAATGGCTGTCACAATGTTGCTCAGTATGGGCATTCTGCTTTGGAGAGTTGCCTTGTCTTCATAATGTCTATGTTTTCTGTGTTCTGGAGGGTTGCAGACTGAAGCCAGCACGTCAAATACACCGGGCCGATGGCGTACATGGCGTACATGGCCATGGGCGGCTGCCTTCTCACCAGATAGATATCCGGATGCCGGCTTTGCAAGAGGACCCATGGAGATAAAGATTCCGCCAATGCCGTGTAAGTGCCATAAGAGCATAACGCACTATGCCGAAAGACCAAGCTTCCCTGACTGTTCGTCTTCGGTGTTGAACTCGCACGTGCGGCATCGGACCATGTGCCGCAACCACCAGCAACTGCACCATAATCACAACCACGGGCATGTACCGTCTGTCATGCACAGTTGGACCACTCACTGCGACATCGTGCGTGCCATCTAGTAGTCACTACCGCATGCCCGCACCTCATTGCCACCTCCAGCTGTGTCAAGAGCTTGCAAGCAGACCCTGTCCTTAGCTGCCTCATTACGAGAAGACCTCAGGGTCCTCGTGCACATCTGCTACTAGCGCTATGTCATTAAGCCCAGTCAGCCTTCTGTTATAAGCCTCCCCAAGGACCTCTGGAACTTGTGAAGGAAGTCCTGTGCTTATGTGCACATTCCGCCTCAGGAGGCCCGTAACAGCTAATTGAAACTCGTAGCCGCTTCTGCCGAAGGCTTCGCTGCATGCTGGTGGAGATCATGCCTTCCAGCCTAGGCTTCTCATGCTCACCCGAGCAGCTGCAGGCAGTCCAAGATTTCGTGGGCGACGGCAACGCGGCAGCAGATGTTTGCAGCAGATATGACGTCGAAACCCTCGGCGCGCAGCGCGCCGTGTTCCGATACCTCGCGCAAAGCAAGGAACAAGGCGACATCGACTTGCAGAACAGCATAAACACCGTATTCGTCCTCTTCTCAGGCTATATGGTGTTCCTCATGCAAGCGGGGTTTGCACTGGTGAGTGTTACGCTGGAACCTACGAAACCCGCAATTCAAGACTGCACCACAGGCACCAGCAGCACCAGCAGCCAGCGCTGCCAGTGCTCTGCCTTAGCCTATTGCCACTCACTGTGCGGAAACAGGGGCGTGGGAGTAACAGGACTTTCTCTGAAGCTACACTTCGTACTAACGGATCTTGCTTCTGTTTGCTGCAGCTATGTGCTGGGCATGTGCGTATCAAGAACAACATGAACATCCTATTGAAGAATGTCCTGGACTGTGCCATAGGAACTATCTGCTTCTACCTCATAGGGTAAGTGCAAGCTGTCCACAAGGCATCGTCTCTAGTCACTGGCTTGCTGTGAAGCAGTACACAGGCAGTACAGCTCTGTCTAAGTAGCAGTACAAGGGCAGTACACAGGAGGCACTCCTCAAACCTGCATGCTCCAGGGACATGTCAATGCATCAAGCACCTTGCGATGAATTGCTCTCTGTCTGGGGGAGGTGTGCATATCCTTGGCTAGACTGAACCACTGTCCACACGCTTTGAGCGCAGTTGTATCAGCCCGACAATAAGGAGGTGGTACACGACGGCAAAACCTCCTCTCTCCTTAACTCTGCGCGGGCATCCCCAAGGGCCAGCGTCCCTTTTCTCTGTTCCTAGCACGATCGCTCACTTCACATACCTAAGAGTACTGCCTGCTCTCAATATTTAAAAGTTGGCAGCTAATCCGATTGCTACGCCGCTGTTTCCTGCAGCAGAGATGCAGCTAGTGCCCTTGAATGGCATAACCTGACTAAGCCAATCCGATCGTTGGCCCTGGCAAAAGCTGTGCAGCACTGCATGACAAAACCCTCATGTGTTCTTTGTGTGCACCCAACCTTAAAACCCTCTTTCCCATGACCAGGATGGAACCATCATACCCGCACACCTTCCCCTCTGGCTAAACTCTAAACTCATAGTACCAGGGTTTAGAGTTTAGTCAGAGGGAAAGGTGTGCGGGTATGAAAGAGCCTTTCAAAGTGGGGACTTAAGCTGCCCTGATTGGAGCTGCTGTAGCTGGCAGTTGCCAGTTTCTTATACCTCATCCTGCCCCGCACCTCCGTCTCCACCCTTCCAACCCTCTCTCCCTCACTTTCCCTCCCTTCGTACCTAGCGGCGCTCTGTGCAGCCACACATTGATTTCTGTGTGTTTGTTTGTTTGCTCCACCTCCCGGAATGCATGTGCCCATGGGGAGAGCAATGACATGGCCAAACGCCTTGTAGTTTCCGTACACTTTTCTTTGTCCACCGCCTTCAGAGCAACCTTTTACCCTACCAAAACGCTAACCCACCAGAATTAAACCCCAAACAACCACTCCACTTTCCTATAAACTGCACTCTGCCCACTCTATAAACTGCACCTAACAGTTGCCAATTTCTAACCCCCCCCCCCCCGGACCCCCCTCCCTCCCCACGTGTGTTTGGTCGTTTCGACCTAGCAGCCCTTTTGCGGTTGCCGCACCTTATATTTGTGTTTGTTTGTTTGTTTCAGGAATGCACTTGCCCATGGAGAGTATCATGACACGGCCAACCCCTTCATAGGTTCTGGGGACTTTGCTTTATCCGACACCACCAGCGCCACTCGGGGGGAATCATCTTACAGCGTTTACTTCTTCAGATGGGCATTCGCAGCTGCTGCCGCAACCATAGTAGCAGGTGCTGTGGCTGAGCGCATTGCGTTTTACTGCTACTTGGGGTATTCTGTGTTTATGACGAGCTTCATATACCCGGTGGTCAGCCATTGGCTATGGAGCAAATGGGGGTGGTTAAACCCTAATAGGTGAGTCAGCACGAGGGGCCTCAGGGTGGCAAGCCCTTGGGTGGGGTGGGTGGGGAAGGGGGGCGGGGGAGGCAGGGGGCGGGGGAGGCAGGGGGCGGGAGGGAAGGAGGCAGGGGGGGGGGTGCAGGGGAGGCCGTGGAAGGAGTTACACATAGCCATGCAGCAAAGCCAGGCATGACTAGTTGCATTGCTCATAATTGTGTTTGATCGTTTCGACCTAGCTGCCTTATGTGCAGCCACAGTTGACGTTTTGGAGCAGATGGGGGTGGCTAAACCCTAATAGGTGAGTCAGCACTGGGGGCCATGGGGTGGCGACCCGTTTAGGGGTTGTTGGAAAAGAGGGGAGGCAGTGAATAGGAGGGCTGGCAGGGGAGGGGGCAGGACTTTTCATGCACATATATCAAGGCAGGCGCGGCAGGTACATTGCTAGCTATCTGACAGCTACTGCATTAAAGTTTGCATTGATGAAGTGCAAACCGATGGTTCCCATTGTTAGAAAAGGCCCTTTGACTGGTTATAATGGCATCTGTTGCTCACCTGAATGTGGTTATGTCTCTGATCACTCCAGTAGTACTTACAATGACAGATGTGTTAGAGTTGATTATGCAGGCATCACTGTGGGGACAGTACAGCAAATGATGTTTATTTAGAATTGGTAGTCTTGGCAGTTACATCATTCTCAACCTTACTTGTAGTTTCTCCCAACACACGCAGGGACCCACCTCTTATAGGAAGCGGAGCCATGGACTTCGCCGGCGGCTGTGTTGTGCACATCGTCGGCGGCACGGCCGCGCTCATCGGCACGTACTTCACGGGACCCCGTATCGGCCGCTTCAGCGCAGACGGCGAAGTGAATCGCGACTACCGGAACACCAACAGCACCCTAGTGGTTTTGGGCACGTGCCTGTTGTGGTTTGGGTGGTATGGGTTTAACCCAGGGAGCTTGTTGAGTATTAACGGGTACATTGCGGCCGGCACGGTGGCGCGGACGGCAGTGACGACGACGTTGGCGGCTGGGGCGGGAGGCCTGGCGACGCTGGTGCTGACATTTGCCTTTACCAGGTGGGTGGGGAGGGTGGAATAAAGCAGGGTGGGAGTAAGGGATCATGCGGGCTGGCTCGAGGATAGGGATTGGGATCAGAAGAAGCAGGGAGTGAGGGCATTATTGGTTTCAGGGGGGAGGAGGGGGGCATGGCAAAGGCCAGAGCCTCACCTAACCAGACTGCTTTGTAGCTGCTGATCCCATACTCTCGCTGAACTGGTTCGCTGCAATTGCAGCTGCGTGGGTGTAAACCCTAAACCCCTAAACCCTAGGGTAATGGGGGGGTGAGGGGTCTTAAGGTTTGACATGCTGTGATTGCGAGGAGACAGCACTGCTGAAAGCAATTGGTCGTGTGCTCTGCGGCACAAGCAGAGGATATAGGAAGCAGATCAATCAGAGTTT
>OY744506.1:5328016-5415481 GCA_963556185.1 Pseudopediastrum boryanum
GGGGGAAGGGGGGGGGTCAAAGAAGAATGGGGGTGGGAGCGCAGAGGGACAGGGAGAGAGCAGGGTGGGGAGGGGTGGTTGTTGTTGCTGTTGTTGTTGTTGCTGTTGTTGTTGTTGTTGTAGTTGTAGTCGCCATCGCTGCTCTAATTGCCACACCCAACTCCTGCTGCTGATGCTAGCTAGGGCAGTGCTCCATCTCATGCCTCTTTCCACTTTCTTCCTGTTCTGCAGCGGAAGTGTTCCCCACCGACGTCCGCACCACCTTCCAAGGCATCAGCGCCGCATCCGGCAAGGTCGGCGCAATCCTCGCCGACGTGATCTTCAGTTATGTCAGCCAACGCACGACCTTCTACCTGTCGGCCGCGTTCGGTCTGGCCGGCTTTGCGGTCACGTGGCTGTTCCTGCCGGACACGACGGGCATGGATCTGGACGAACAGGACCGGATGCATAAGTACGCGCTTGCTGATGAGTTCGAGCACTACCATGGGGAGGCCATCAACCCAGTGCATCTGTCACCTTTTGAGAGGTGAGTTTGGGGGTTTGCTGGAATGAGCAAGGGAGCATGGCAGATCATGGTAGAGGTCATGTATATAGCATGGTAGAGCATGGTAGAGGGGTAGCAGGTAGAGCATGGTAGAGCATAGTAGAGGTAATGTATAGAGCATGGTAGAGGGGTAGCAGGTAGTTGTGTTGTGATTGTTTATTCAGCCAGGGCTCTGTGTAACCAAAATTGCAAATGAATCAAGCTATAATTAATTGCAATATAGCTGGGATGAAGCTTGGCTGCGAGGCATCTGCCAGTGACAGAGGCTAGGGGCTACTACTGGATGTTTGTCTTCCCTCAGACAAGGTCACCATTTTTATTAGTGCTTGCTATTTTCTTATACTTGCATCCAGGCAATTATGTTGGTACGCTGTGTAAAGATACCTCAAGGTAGCAGCTGAATTATATGTTGCCAGAGCCTTGCTTAGGATGGACAGGTGATGACTATAGTCCCCGGGCCTGGATGGGATCACTCAGGGAATCCCCAGCGTCGCCCATGAATTGTCATAACAAATGGTACACTTTTGCTTACCTAAAGCTTGTTTACATGATTATTTTCAGGCTTTGCTTGTTTGCAAACAAGGAAAAAGAGAAACACGGAGGTCGGAGTAGCTTCGTTGTCAAGAGGGAACTAATGACCCCGCAGAATTGTTATCAGCTGAGATGCACAAAATAAATTTCACATCCCCGCAGCAAGTAGCGATTTTAAGAGCACCAATCACACCAAAAGACAATTGTGAAACATATTGTGCTTACGTTGTGGTAACTTCGACGATATAATACTGGGGGTCTGGCGACTGACCAGGCAGCTGACTTGAAGTCTGGAGTTAACTTTGTGTGGTTCTGATGCTGCAGGTATATTCTGAAATGGGGTCAGCACTACAGTGAGCGCATGGACAAGGCACACAAGGAGCTGCAGATGGTGCAAGGGAAGCCTCTGGTTGGTCATGATGAGACGGGCTCCGATGACTCCAAGTAAAAGAAAAAGGAGGAGAAGAATGAAGCCGCTCTATCTCAGTCCCCCGCAGCAGCAGGCTTGGCTCACAGAAGTTAAGGGAGAGGCAACTGATGCTAGGATATTTAGCCTCATGCCCCCTTTTATGACACCAAGTAAAACCTCTTTAGGCCAGGGAGGGAGCGAGGAAGCCTGCTTCTGGCCCACCCCCGGTCCGTGTGAGAAAAGCTAGAGCCTGGGGCTGTGGCAGGGAACTCTGTCCTGTGTGGTGAAGGGCAGGAGATAGGTACATATGTATCAACTGACTTATGGTAGAGGCCACGAGGCCAGGTCTCCTTACCTCTCCCTTAACTTACGCAGGCTGGGACTGTGGCAGAGGCTCTGCCTCTTCCTCAGTTACTCAACTAGCCTGGCGTAGCTCTTCTTCTTCTTCTATCAACTGACCGCTGCAGTTTGGTGAGCAATCCGTCTGGAGCTGGCTGGTCCCTGCCTTTACGCACAAGTGGTGTACCATCAACAAATCTGGCCAAGCAGGGTGGAGACCACTCAAAGTCGAGACTTATCCTTACAAATCCAAGCCGTAAAAGAATATGGAAAATTTATCGCTACAAGGGGGTTCAGGGGTCACTGGGGACCCATGTGTTTTCTAGTGACTGGTGTGAGTACTAGGGGGAACTGAAGCAGATTACTCACGGTTTCAAACAGTCCGATCCCAATATTCTTACATGGCAATAGCAAAGGGGGTTAGCATGCATCCCCAAAAAGGGGGGGTTGTGTTCTTGTAGGTTCCTCTGAGGCATGAGGAGCAGATATAGGTGCTGTGCGGATTGATGGCTTTGATGCCTCTTGAAGGTTCTGCTGAAGCAAGAGTGCCGTGTACCTCTACAGGCAGTACCTAGTATTTAGCCATGATTTCAGCATGATTACAGGCGCACCTCTGTCATAACAGCAGTATGGTGTGTCTATTAGCAAGGAAAACTGCAAGGTGGCTGGCTGTTCATTTCTTTGAATGAAGTTGCAAGTACTGAAGTCAGCCCTTAACAGGGCATGACTGGGTCGGTTAGTCTGCTGGAAAGTGGGGGAGGGGGACACTAATTGGGCATTGAGAGGCTCCTGGGTCGATGGCAGACCTTTTCATTAGCGTACACGATGTATAAAATAGCTCTCGACATGCGTCATTGCCTGCCGGTTTATATTCTAGATTCTATCTATCCAATAGCTCAAGTGTGAGGACAGTACGGGTCCTTGAGTTGATGCTAAGTGACCTTTGTTACTGAGGGACAACCACATTGCTATGTTTCACTGTACTGAAGCAGTCCGCTGTGCAGGCAGCTTAATTGTTGCCTTGTGTAAATCAGAAAAGCACCACGGGTTTGAGCTTTTCGCCGCTATGAGGTTGAGACTGGGGTTTATCAATTAGGTCCAGGTGTTTGTGTCTCCCTGTCGTCTCTACAAAGAGACAGGGCTGTTCGAGAGGAGGGTGCTAGGAATAAATCTACTTTAGCGGCATACATGCAGCATTACAATGACGATATCAATTATTTCAAGCCGCAGCCATATCTGTGCACAGGCCCTCTAAGCAAAGGCATGGAACTCATTATGCAGCTGCGTGCAGGTATTCTTCCTCTCAATGCTATGACAGCAAAATTGGGTAGGCAGAGCGCTAGCAGGCAAAATGCACGTAGGGAGTGCTGCAAGTCCTGTGATCTTGGCCCTGAATTGGGAGATGTCGCTGAAACTCCTGAACACTTCTTGTTTGACTGTCCTGTTTACCAGGCACAAAGGCAAAAGCTGTGGGAGAAGCTGACTTCTGACCCTGATGTTGCTGCAAAATGTCAGATCTTAGATGGCAAATCTGATGAGGAGAAGCTGCATAGCATGCTTAATGAAGAGTTCTGGGGTGTAGATGTTGATGAGGAATCTGGCTTAGTATATGGCCCTTTCAAGCATGCATTTAAGTGTATAGCTAAATATGTTGCAGCTGCTTGGAAGGTTAGGAATGCTCTTGCTCACCGTTCTGATGTGGCGTGAGGTCCAACCAATGGGATTTGTTACCAACTATTGCTTGCACCTGGGCTTACAAGCCCTCCTTGCTTTCTTCAGTCGGAGGGAGGCTCTTACCCCCATTGGGGCAGTGGAGGTTTTGGGTGATTTTGACCTAACTGCTGGACCTCATGTCTAGGCATATGTTGTCATACATGCCGAAGTTTACCCGTATTCTGTTCCACCTCGCTGTTCTTTGTGACAGCTTGAGGTGCGGGGCCTATGGCCGCTTATTGCTATGGCATATCATGAAATGTAATAACAATAGTACAGTAGCGGGCCCGGCGACCTTCCGCCGCCGCGAAGTGATATTGAAGGAACTCACGGCGCCTTAGTTCTGACTTCCTGCTGGTGACTACGGCCGGCCTGCCGGCCACAGCCAGCTGCTGCCTGCGGCTCCCCGATTAATTTCCTTCAGATTAAATTCACAAATCAACCGTACTGGAAGCAGTGAAGCAGGAACACTCAGGGTAGTACTATTATATAGATTAGTCGGAAGGTAGTGGACAATCTCACCCATGCAACCCATACTAAATGGGCCAAGTTAGACTCGGTGAAGCAATGTGCGTGAGGGGGGCTCAAACCATTGACAAGCAAAAAGTAACTTGGACTGGCTGCTGATTGCCTGACTGCCGACCCTAGATACTTTATAAGGCTATCTGTAGGATGCTGTCAGGGTCGATTGGACGGCCCTACCGTGAAAAGAAAGGGCCGGGCAGTAGGTGGCATCATCGGGCATACTTGAATTCATGCTTGCTAAAGGCCGAAGCAAACAGGCGTTCGATCTGCCCCTGTTCGTTTCTATCAACTCTTTATGATGGAATACATGGTACGGTTATACATTGCTGGGTTATATCGCCAGTCCTGTCCTGGGGTTATATCGCCTGTCCTGGGAAGCAGTTGCGGGTGGCATCTCTCTCGAGACTCTGGCCGTTGAGTAGGGAACTGTTTAAAGGCAATATCTGGAGCTGCGCGCGCTCCACATGACGTAACCTGCCGGTTTTGAAAGCCCTGCAAAGCGGTTTCTGCTTGTGTCAACTCTAACCCCTCCAACCAGAACAGTTTAGGAATGGGCACAGGGCGGAGCCTTCGCAAAGCAGGTCCAAGCGTGCATTAGCTGCTCGAGCTTTTGCAAGTGAACATAATCTGACATATAACATTGTTTTGAAGTGAGAAATGCGGAGGTAAGGACCAGAACGCGACGATTTCAAAGGGCCGCTTAACCGGTCGAAAAAACTCGGTACGGATCTCGGATCACGTCATGCAACTCATCACGCTAGAGAAGATATGGATGCAGCACAGACAGGAGGGTTCTCGACTATTAAAACACGCACCAAAATCACCATCAGGTACCAGCTGGAAAGTATGTATGTCCCAATGCCCATCTTGCGATGAAACGCAGGACCGAGGACGGAATGTGTATGCATATTATTTCAACGAGACTTCAGTCTCAGCTAACGCGCCAATGGTCTACTCATACAATGTCGGTCAGTCATATTATGCCATGAATCTCATGCACTTGATTTTCCACTTCCAAGCTCATGTCTTGCTGAAACTTGAATGAAATGACTCAAACTTCTGTCCTTGCTCCTGCACACAACAGGACCGACATACACTCAGTGTGGCAAATGGACAACCTGCAACGTTAGTTGCCTTAAAACACTGCAGAGGACCAACGAGTTAAAAAATGCATGCAGACAGGTAATAATGCATGCAGGACAGTACACTCAACAAGACAAAAGCTAGCATGGGCTGCTTCTTGCATGGATCCACTTAGTAGTAAGTTCAGTACCTCGTCATGGAACCACCCGACTTCCAGGGGGTGTAGCTCCATCAACACACAAGGTCAGGAGCTTGACAACAAGCAGCAAATAACATCTAGAGCATAAAGTGCCAAGCGGGCCTGAGCTTCCTTACGACCAGTACATCAGTCAAAACGCAACACCTGATATGCAGTCAAGACCAAACAGCACACGGCCCCTGATGACTGGAGTCACACAACCGCATCCCGGCCACCTAACCAGTACATGCTGCTGCCCCTAAGTCCACATTCCTCAGATCTTATGCCAGCAAAGTAGAAGAACGGCATACAGGGTGGCCAATGAGCAGCCTGCAACCGAAGCTGCAGGGAAAAACCAGAATATTTACAAATGTCTGCAAGGAGTGATAAGAACAAACTCATGATCAGACCACTGTGCAGTTCAAAAGAAAAGAGTGCAGACAATAGTGCGTAGTGGCCTAACAATATGCTTTCAAGCATGCAACAGGATCAGAGATGCAACAAAGCTGCTAGGCTCAGTGGTTGAGCCATCCACCGAGTTGGTTGACACTGATCCTTATAATCTCAACATAGAAAGCTAAGCAAGCTCTCTGAAGCCATTAGGAGTAGTGGAGACCTCAGAAACCACCATCTATATATATGTGAAAGCAAGCAAACCCACAAAAACCAAAACGGCCGGACTTTCAGGCGTTAACGGCAAGACACACCTGAATTATTAACTGATCTGATCTGAAAGTGCTTGAATGAGTGCACACTGGCATATTGCCAGAAAGCTCAGTGGCGCATTGATACCCAAACTCTGCCCACTCTCTCTCTAATAGTGGCCGGGTCTTAAATCCCTGGTCTAACAAGCCACCGGCCACCTGAATGCTGACATTTGCTTCAATCACCCAAAGAAACTGCTGAAAGCATCAGCAACATCATTCACAGCTGACTCAGCTGCACCTGCAATTGCCTTCCCGCATCCTCTGCAGCCCCCTGAACCACTTGCACAGCCTTTTCCCCAGTGTCCGCAACAGCTTTCCCAGCATCGGTCAGTCCAGTTACCACTGTATTCCCTGCACCATTCACCCAAGAGAAGGCACTGCCCAACGCATTACTAATGCTGCTCTCAGCAGAGTTCGCAGCGTCATTGATCGCCGAGGCTGCCTTCTCCAGAGCTGCATCAATCTCCCCGTAAACCCCTTTTGCAGCGAGCTCTACCGATGATGTGATAGCGTCCGCGAGTTTGGTTTGGGCCGTCGTTATGAACTCTGTAGCAATTGCCATGGCAGCTGTGAAGCTGCTGGTGGCCTGCGGTTGCAGGGGCTCTGGCAGCTGTTTGATGAGCTCAGCTCCCTTGGCGTAGCTTTGGTTCAGGGTATTAGCAACCGTCCTTGTGACGTCCAAGCAGTTCTTGCAGAGCTTGTCTAAGATGCCCTGAGCAAGCTTGGGCTTTGGAGCAGTGGTGTTGCCTGCTGTGCCAACATCTGTGCCCTGCAGGCCCTTGATGGAGTTTTGAATGAATGAGTTGATGCCAGAGACCGTGGTCCTGGGGAGATCCTGTGCAGCAACAGGGAGAGGGTGTTTAGTATAAAAATCATTTTTTCATTATTATTATTTTAATCCTTTTTTCCTTTTTTCCTTTCCTTTTCTTTTTTCCTTTTTCTTTCTTTTTTCCTTTTCATTTTTCCTTAAAAAGAATAAAGTTTGAAAATGCTTTCTCTTCCTTTTTTTGTTTTTTAACTTGCAAACTTTGTTTGCAAGCGACTTGCGTAAGCATAGCTTTTGTGTGTTCTTCAAAGGAGCAAGCAAAAGAAGAAAGAAAAATTGTAACACTGTAAGTAAATGTTTCGTAGAGCCCACCAGGGGGATCTTCCGCAATAATGGCAGCGAAACATAACTTTGACAGTTGACAGCAGAAATGCATGATGATGTCTATCAAGTCCATATGGTGGCAGCTGCCACAGCAGACCTGAACTTAGTGCCTAGGGAAGGTGTGCACACTGGCCTGTTTTACAAAAGAAAATACAGAGTGGGTTTGTGATATGCAGCTTGATAGGTGTGAGTCGAGTGACAATGGAAGCTGTCAGTGGGGTTTTTTGTACACATTCAAAACTCAGTGAAAGCTTGGCTCTTGCAAGACAGATGATAGCAACGTGTTTTCTGACGCAACAAACTAACTGAGGGCCTGATTTGATAATTCAAGCATACAGTGATGCTGGAGCAGTCGAGCTGGCATTAAGCAAGGCAGCATTTGTAGTTTATCTATGCTTATGCATTGTTAGAGTCATGTGGCTGGTGCTGCACGGCCTGAAAGCTGTGTAGTGATTTATCCATATACACATTGTGCCAACACCGACCCAAACCCATCCTTTCAGCATACCTGCAGCTCCTTGCCCTTGTCACGATCTGCTTGAGACACCTGCACTGTTGCGCCCTGCTGCTGCAAGAGGCTACGGCGCCAACCTCCACCGCTGCATGCAGACTGATGATCTGCTGCTTCTGGAGACCAGTTGGTAAAGCCATTGTCCATAGAAGGGTTGCTTGCTTGGCAAAGGTGTGCAAGGTAGCTTTGGACCAGGATCTCCTGCCAACAAGAGGTTGGGTCTGAACCCAGCAGGAGCTTGTAGGCAGCGGACAGGGTTTCTTGACCTGCATATCAGACAGCAGCAGTGAGATAGGGTGCTGAGAAGAAAAGGTATAAGAGCTGGTTGGGCGACTGCAAGGGGTACAACCTCCGCTGCAGTCCCAGCCCACATAATGCAAGGGAGGGTCGAGTGAAGCTAGGATGCCTGGCCTCATGTCCTTGACCATGTGAGATTGTATTGTGTTGCTGCAATGAAAGGTTAAACCCCACATGCATTTGCATGGCAGCAGATGCAGTTCGCAGCTGACCACATGGAGGTGAGCCCACATCGGACAATACAGATTCCCTCTTGGAGGATTGTCAGAGTACACATGCTACTAATTGTCGACATGTCCTTGATGCTACGGCACAAATGGTATGTGCGTAGATGTAATAATGTAACCACTAACTTCCAACAAGCACAGCAATCAATCGGGCATCTGCAGAGGGCCGCCAAGGCACCTACTCAGCACAATTGTTATAGTACTGAAATCGTCATGAATGGATGGAATACAAGCTGAGCTGAATATGATTTGTTTGAACTCGTGGAAAACTACCTGATGAGCTGCAGGATTTGGGCTGCTGCATCAGCTTGCGCCAGTGGGTTGGCCGTGGGCGGATTGGGTTACGTGGCTGTGGAGGGCCCCCTGGGTTGGTGGTGGCAGCGGGGCTGGGCGCTGCTGCTGCCGGGCCAGTGTTGGTGCTGGTGCCACTACTGTTGCTGCTGGCAGAGGTGCTGGTAGTGTTGTTCCCTGTTGCTGCTGGGCTGCTGGTGCTGGTGCTGGTGCTGGTGCTGGTGCTGGTGCTGGTGCTGGTGCTGGTGCTGGTGCTGGTGTCGCTCCCTGTTGCAGCGGCGGTAGGAAGGGAGCAGACAGAGGTACAAACCTTGACTGCCGCTCCAGGCTGAAACTGAGGGACTGCGGGAGGGGGCTGCTGGGGTGGGGCCAGGGCCACGGGGTTGGGCAGGATGATATCGGACACGACCGGGGGCAGGGCGCCGTTCTGAGCAATGACGGCCGGCATCAACGCCCAGGAAGACAATGCTAAGACCAGGAACAACTGATGAGCTGCGGCTTTGGAAGCCATCTGGAGGACCGCCTCAGCTGAGAACTGTCTATCTAGTCAGCAAGTCATGAAGCCGGCTGGTCTGGTCGTCTTAGCAGCTGCAGTAGAAGATGTGAGTAGGTGTGTCAAGCAATTACGGAGAAGTTCGAAGACCAGGCTTACTTGTACAGTATGCTGCAGCAGCGCTGCAAAAAGTGCATCCTAACTGCCTGTGTGAAGTTCCTGGCGGCTCCAGAGCGGAAGGTACGGATCGAGGACGAAAGTCGGTCACACTTTGGACACTGTCCGCCAAGCGGGCGCCGCCGCTGATATCCAATGAAGGTCGTTAGTTCTTAGTTCGTTACTTCTGACTTCACTCTGCTTCCGGAAGCGGAGAGACCTGCCTACTCGGATGCTACGGAAGCAATATATAGAATACCGAAAGTATATATGAAGAGCAGAAGGACTGTCACAGCACCAGTGGCCATCTTTATTCACTGGGAGCAGCCTACTCCGCAACCGACACCCATTGGCCACAGGGCAAGCAAGCAAGGGCCTAGTCAGCAGCAGCAAGCAAGCGACTGAGCGTTTGCGCGCTTGATCTCCAGCAGATACTGCAGTTCCAGCGCATTGGGAAGCCGCATTTGCTCGCTCATCAGTGCAGCAAGTCGCTGAAGGGAGCTCCGAGTTCCGTGAGCATAGTGCTGTGCAGCCAACCGTTGACCAGCAAAGATGTCCTTTCATTATCAGGCATTGGCATCCTTGCTTCTGCTGGCTGGATGTTTCGTGCTGCCCACTGCCCTGGCACAGACCATTCAGGTCTGTGGCAGCGTCTGCAAGGGGATTGACACCAACAAGCTGATGGGCACCAGCGGCCGAAAGCTGCGCACGACCATGGGCTTTGATTTCGACAGCGTCTTCTCCTGCGACATTGAGTTTGAGTCTGTGAGCTTCCCCAAGGGCCACTGGGCTCACCTTGCTCGACAGTCCGAGCGAGGCACCATGGCAACAGGTCCTGGCCCGCAGCTACTACTACCACGGCTGCAGCATGGTGACCGGAGATGCTCCACATGCAAGGAGGCTGTCCGGCATTGAGGGTGCACAGGCTGCACTGAACAGGCGCCGCGCCCTACTTCAAAGCGAGGACCTGGATCCTAACCAAAAGGCAATGCTGCAGGTAAGGGTGGCATGGCTGGCCTGGTTGGGCCGGCATGTATGTTGGTTGCAATTACCTCGGTGCGGCTGCATTACCAGGGTTTACATCCATCTGAGTTGCAATTGACAAGGCTTGCGTGGTTGTTGGACAAAAAGGGAGATTGAGCTGCTGCCTTGCTGTTTTGGTTCTGTTGCTATAGCTGTGGGTGCTCCCCATGCATGACTGATGCATCCCCAGCTGAAAAGCTGCCAATATGCACACTTCCATCCATTCCACGGCCAGCCCTGTGAGCATTTTCGAAGCTAAATGATGCTGTAGGTTATGAAACTGCTATAGTTTTTTCGTTTATACATGCTCTACTATTAATGCTTTGGATTCCGGTAGAAACATGTTGAGGCCCCCTGACTAGAGGCCTGCTGCCATCAGGTTAGAGCAGAAGTTGGCACTGCCTGTGTATGCAGGCCCATCGAGATAGAGCTGCATGCACTCCCATAAAGACAGCTGTGTCATATTTCAGTAAAAGGCTGAAAATCAATGGCATGTTGTGCTGTGATACACCCCTTATGATGCTGAGCTACTTGCTGTTTACAAGCACACGAAACCTTCAAACCGTCCAGTTTTACTTCGTTCCTTCTCTCCCTCAGCTCAACCACGGTTTGCTGCTCTTTTCAGGATGTTTCCAAGGGCACTGTGGAGGAAGTTAACGGACACGTCCAGGGCGAACTCGAGACTGTGAAGAAGAGTGACCTGTCCACTAACGCCAAGGAGAAGCTCTGCAAGAGCTGCATCAACGCCTCTCAAAAGACTGCAAACACCTTCAACGACAAATATGCAGCGGGGGCGGAGGAGATTGCCAAATTGCCTGGACCTGCCCAAGATACTGCTGTGAACGTCTTCACCTCGAGCATGGATGTTGCCACCGACTTCATCAACAAGGCTCTTGATGTGTTCGGAGGTGCCATCGTCAAGGCCCTGAGTTACATTGTGCAGAAGCTGATGAACCTGATCGAGGGTGTGCTTGGTGATGCTGGGAAGGCGGTTGGCAGCTTGGCAAATTCTGCTGTCAGCGCGATATCTGGCATCTTTGGTTGAGGTTGCTTGAGGCTGGCTGAGTTGGCTTGCTGTTTTCTTAAGATTGGGTTAAGGTTGCTTGAGGCTGGTTGAAATAGCTTGAGGTTTGCTTAAGATTTGGTCAAGGTTGCTTGTGGAGTTTGGTCAAGTAACTGAGGCCTGCAGCTCATCAGCTGCCCACAAAGTAGAGTGCAGTGCAGATTTGGTGCCATTGGATGCATGGCCGCATCAATGTATCCAAAAGCCATATATGCTGTATGTGGGGCCTCTGATTGGGGTTTTGGTAGGGTCTGTTGTGTCACTGCGCTTTGCCTGGAGGTAGTAATAAGAATGGCCTGAAGACTGATAACTGACCATGATGGTATGTGTGCCTCAGGAAGTTGCCATATGGCCTACTAGGCTCTTGCTTATGCTGACAGAGTCTGTTCTGCTACTTTGCATGATGTGTTGGCTTTTTGCCAATATAGGTGGTTCGTTGCCTGTATCAGCCTTGTTTGGAGGTCTGCAGGCCTACCAACTAATTCGCGTTGTGGCCTTTTTTACTTTGGACAATGTGTCAAGGTGAGCTTGTAGCTGTCGTTACTTGTCCACACTCCTGAGCATGCCTGAGGCAAGCATGCTCACCAGTGTCCTCTGAAAGCAAGTTAGTACTAGTCCTACCAAATCAGGAGACTTTTTGGCAGAGTCATGGGTTCTAATCTTAAGCCAAATTTTAGATGTGATATCTTGGTTTTAGCCACTACATGAAGTTTTATCACTGCACTGTCTAAGCAGAAGAGCTGTTTTAGTGTGGGTCATTTTGGTGTCTGCGGCAGGTTGTGTGCATGGAATGTTGGCATGTAACAAAGTCATTGTTTAGGATTTCGTAGTTCCAACTTCTTGAAGTTTGTGATGAAATCAACCCTTGATTGTATCATGGCACTGCTAGTACTTGGGGGCTGAGATTTCCGTGTTGTCACTCTTTGTGGTGGATGGGGGCAGGTCGGTACGCATGGCTGCTTGCCAATGACAATGGCCCTAGGTCTTACTTGTGCTGGCGCACTAGTACTCTCCGTCCATGCTTGTGTGTATTGTGGTCCGCCTAGCAGACTGCTTGGTAGCAGTACTGCACTCTAATTGCATTGATGTATAGTCTCAGCCGCATCTATGGCTGCTTGCTTGATTGTTGGTCTGCTGCATCTGTTAGTATCCCTTTGTCTGTATATCCTGCAAGTTAATCTACAAAAATATTGATTTCCCCAAAAGTGTTCCTGGTTAATTCCTGGTCCATCCCACAATTCTGCAAGCCTGTTTGTATCTTTGGTATCTGCTGCACAGTGAAAATAGTTGAAACCTCGCGCTTGTGAAGAGGCACATAATAATGTATGTAATTCAATTCAAAGTACATGTAGTTTATGCTGGACCAAGGCATGTTTGCATTCATGTCTCTTGCCTTATGGTATTTGTGAAGCAGTTGGATGTTATGCTGAGATGCATATGTGCTACTTTGCACGCCGCTGTCAACATGCTTCGAGACAACTTAGGTTCGATGCTTGTCCATCATGCTTGCGTGTGTGTATGTCAGAGGAGGAGAGACTCTGCGCTGCTGGCAGATGGACTCGGCTGCATGTTTTGTCTGTTCGTTCTTGATGGAAGGTGAAGCATATTCACTTCATTTGTAGATTGCTGTGGTTCATCCACACAAGGTGCCCTCTACTGGCTTAAATCTGCAACATAATTAGATGATGAAGCCACATGCATATGCTGTATGATACAGCAGTTAGTACCGAGTGCATTTGGACTGGGCCATATATGCAAAGGTCATGTAGAGATAAGTCATAATACCTGCAGCGGCAGCAGCATTAGCAGAATCTTACTATCCAGCGGGCAGAAGTAGTATACAATAGTACAGAAGTAGCATTACTTGCAGCAGGAAGATGGGAAAAGAGGGGGCCAGCAGGAGGAGAAGCAAGCATCTTACAATTAGGATCAGCAGCATTAGCAACTAGCTCCCCACCTGCGACATTGGACGGATGGACAGAAGCAGCAAAACATCACCCGTAACAAAATACTGACGAGCCGTAGCGGTAATAGCAGCAGGGAAAAGACATAACCTGCAGACTGTTGAGCAGCTGGGGCAAGACCAGCAGAGAAGGAGCCAGCAGTCTCAGCAGTAGCGGAAGAAGGCCGCACGGCAGCAGCAACAGACCAAAAGAGCAGGAGGGGAAGCAGCATGAAGGGACTAACGATGGGGGGGCACCTATGTTGGCCTAGACTAACAGAGGTCACCTAGACCGCCTTGTGTCCGCCTAGACTGATGTGCCTAGGCCCCTAGACAGTCTAGTTAGTCTAGGCAGATTCTAGGTGAGTCTAGGCGACATCTAGGGCCGGACTGTTCCCATAGTGACAGCCATGCAATATGGAAAATAGTAGGCAATGTGTAGGCTTGGCTGCACTCAACTTGAACCATAGAAATCAATTGGAGCGACCACGGTGATTCTGCTGTACTGACAACGCTCGCATGGTGTGAATCATACCGGATTACCAATGGGCCCATCAAAGGAACGGGACGATTCTGTGGGCAGCACCACCTCAAGAGTCTCGCACTGGCTGCCACCAGGTCTTCCTGCCACACGTGCGCATGCTGCCACAGCTGTCTGCAGCCCGGTACTAGACCCATCCAGAGTGAGGACTTACAATGGCACCATACTATACCACAGCGGCATCCGCCGCCAATGGCATCTCTCCTGTCCAACCGACGTGCAACCCTAGTATGCAGGAATCGGGACTGTCTACTCGCTAGCCATTTAACTGTGCTATATGGAGGTCGGCAGAACGCCTGCATAATTACTTCCAACATACCAACCACAAGCAATCATATTTCAATGCAACCCCAAAATCTGCTTGCAGCACGCAGAAACCTTAATGACGCTCTCAGGCTACCTCCCTGGCTGGTCTACACACGACATCAACAAAATTACAGATATTGTGCGTGTCGCAATCCAGATGCGTAGCAGTACCTAAAGTGGCTTCACAAGCCATTAGCTAAGCATCCATCCACATGCTCAAAAAGAGGGGACATAGGCAGCAGATTACCCTGAGTTGATGTAGACAGCAGACTAGCGTGAGTGGACTCTGCCACACACAAGCTCCCATGCCACTGTAGCACTGCTATTAAAGCCCCTAACCTGCATACAGGTCCACACCCCCCGGTACAGCACCCACAGATAGAGAAAACGCTGACTGCAGCAGAGCCACTAAGTGCAACCTGAACATCACTTTCTGTGCCTGGGCCGTAAGAGATCACCAGAGAAGCTGTCAGTTGCTGAAATGCAACAACAAGCCACGTAGTCACCCCACATCCCAAGGATGGATGCATTGAATGCTATGCGATTGCATCTCAATGCACCCCTCATCGTCTGATCTGATATTATACATCTATGGAACTTGCATCCACTACTTAGAATACAAGACTTTGCACAAACCAAAAACAATCTGCAAAGCCCTGTAGCCTCAAGCTTGCCATGGAATTACAGCCATAGCAGCACTAGACTTTACTGCAAAACTTACGCAAAACTGTGCCCTTGCCGCCATACCCCTCACCGTTACATGTAGCTCTTTGCGGCAACAGCAGCACTAGCCTTCACCGCAAAACTGTACCCTTGCCACCATACCCCTCACCATCACATGTAGCTCAATGTAGCAACACCAGACTGGATTTGGTGGATACAGGCACAATTTCGAAAGCGCGGCATGAGAGCAACTAAAAGGCCATAATCCATTCCAGAGACTGCTACTGAGCTAACCATGGGCTCAGGTTCACATTTCATCAGTAATCCATCCTGGCCTGTTGATTGCCACATGGGTGCATAGAAACATGGCACGCTCAAGTTCACTATTGGCATTGGCACTATCAAAGCCAAGCAACTTTGGCATCCGCAACTGAGCCAGCACAAATCCTATTTCCTTCCTCCCACACAACCTTCAATGCAATAAAAACGCATCTCATCTACACACCAAATACTCCAAGCACTAACCAAGCACGCACCCTCCCTGAAGCACAGCTGCAAGTGTATGCACACTTTACGCACACTGTACTGGATAACCTGGTCACAGTTACACATCCAAGCTGTATGACAACGCTGACAACTTTGAGAGGCGCCTAAGCCCCAAGCATCCCACAGCACCGATACTCTGCATCCTGTCGTGAGCAATAGCCCAGCTCTCTAGCATATGCTTAAATGCAATTCATTTGAGTATAAACAAATTGTTATGTACAGCCAGTGCAACAAACCTGGACATGCAATTGCTTCGTCAGCATCAGCACCCACCTCTTGCTCAGATCCCAAGACGGCCCAAAAAGGGCACTGTTCCGCTGGGCAGGCATACATGAGATGCAGACAGCCCCCTGGCTGATTCCAGACTCCAGTCCACATAGGGACTACGTGATCACTAAAATGCTCCTTTCTGCAGCTCGTTCGCCCCAGTCACTCAGCCCCTAGCAGACACTTCACAAACTCTGCCACCGCCCTATCATGCCTAAACCGCCGTGCAATATCCAGCGGCGTGTCCCCACAGGCATCCGCCACCCGCACCCCCAACCCACCACCATACGCCAGCAGCAGCTGCAACAGGTCCAGAGACCCCTTCCGTGCCGCAATATGCAGCACTGTCTGCCCGTATCTATTCGCCGCCACAAGCAGCTCTGGTGCTGCGCCCTCAGCCGCTTGCAGCAAACATGACGCTACATCCGTCCTCCCAGCTACTGCCGCAGCCATAAGCGGCGTCCAAGCATCCCCATACAAACTCCTATCCTGCCAACACACCCCTAAAGCCCTGAACCGCCCAAGCAGCATCCGCACCACTCCCGTGTGGCCTCTCAGCGCTGATATGTACAAAGGCGTCTCCCCAGCAGTATTGCTCGCTAGCGGGTCGGCACCACCCGCAAGCAGCACGGCTACAGCGCCCTCTCGCCCAGCTTCGCAAGCGAGGAACAGTGGGCTCGCCCCACTACTGTCCCTGGCTGTTGTAGAGGCACCAGAATCTATCAGCAGCTGGCAACGAACAGCATCGCCTGCATCTGCAGCTGCATGGAGTGGAGTCGACCGTCCCTTAGAGGAGCAGTTCACACTGCACTTCAAACCCATCCTAAAGCTCTCAGCAGTGACTGTAAAGTTCCCCATGCAACTACTGCTTCCAGCCTCTGGTGACTGCTCCCACTGCTCTGCTGCTGCTGGTAGCCGATTAAACCCAGTACCGCCTCTGCTGTTGCTGCTGCTGCTGTGCTGCTCCTCGACCTCCGCCTGCTTCAGACACTGCCTCGCCTCCAGCAAACTCTCTGTACAACACATACTCCAGACAACTGGATGACCACACCCCTCTCCAAAGCTCCCCACCTGCGCTCCAACCCCACTGCTCCCCTGCTGCTGGAGCTGCAACCTCAGCTGCTGCTGCTGGTCCCTGATACACCTCAACCACCCCACCACGTGACTGTGGAAGAAGGTCACTTCACATGCAAGCAACCGCGGCAGCTGCTGCAGCACCACTGCCAACAGCAGCCCCTGGAAGCGGTATTCCTTTGCAGCTTCCGGGCTTAACACAGCACTCTGCCGCAGCACATGCGTAGGGTCCTCCAATCTCAGAACCCTAGGAGCCCTCCGCGCCCTACCACCTCTACCCGCTGCTGCTGCTCCTGGTACGGGAATGGCTGCCGTTCTGCTCGTACTACTTCCATCCGCACCACCAGCACCAGCAGCAGAAGTAGAAGGGGGACTTGCATCTTCAACATAGCATAGGGGTAGCTCCTCAGGCAAATTTAGCTCTAATTGCAGCCGCTGCATTTGCTTCCAAACCCATCTTAGCACCTCAGCCCCACCACCCTCACCACGTGACAGCCCCTGCTCCAATACGCCCACCCCTATCCCCAGAACATTACCCCCCAATGGGCCCACTCCCCTGCACCCAGTCGCAGAATCCCCAGAGCTAGGAGAGCTGATCAAAGCCCCCACGCTCCCTGTCATCCCACCCTCTGATGGACTATTACTAATACCACCTCCCATAATGCGCCCGTCGATGTAACGCAGACCACCAGCAGCAGCAGCAGCAGCAGCACCAGCAGAAGCCCCAGCAGAAGCCCCAGCAAGGCCACCACCCCCACTTCCAACCGCTGCTCCCCCTCCTACTCCAGAAACAGCAGCTGCTCCTGCAGATGCTCCTAGTGCAGATGCAGCTGATGCTGCAAATGCCATTGCCAGGCCCCCCATCTCCCTCTCCAACTCCTGAGTCAGAGGCGCCAACTGACACCCCCCAAGAAACAGAAACTCCAGATGGGGGCAGCAGCTCGCCAGAGACATTAAACCCCAAGGGCTCAGCATGGTGCAATTGTTGAGCACCAGCATGCGCAACCCGCAGAACCCTGACCACAAGCCCGGACTCCTTCCCCTACTGATGCTGCTGCTACCAGAGCCCCTGCATCCCCCACTCTGCTCTGAACTATTCACACTCCTTGGGCCTCCCACCTCTGCACCCGCAGGAGCAGGATTGGTAGCAGTAGGCCAGGTCGCTTCCACTGCCTCCTCCTGCTTTGCTCCTGCAGAAGCTTCTGTTACAGGAGCGGCCTCATGCTGCTGCTGGTGGCGAAAACAGCACCTGCCTCCTCCCTGCCCCTGCTGCTGCCCCCCCTGGCACTCCTGCTGCTGCTGCTCCCGCTGCTGCTGCTGGCGTTCTGGTAGCCACTGTTGCTGCTCCAGCTGTTGCAGTACCTCTGGGTCCTGTTGGTAAGGTTCTGGCCAGAAGCGCATATCCAAGTGGCTGAGGGCAAGCAGCTCCAGATGCGCTCCTGCGGGTTGTGCTGCCAGCAGCAGCAGCTCTGTAAAGCATGTGCTATCCAGCTGGAAGCACCGCTGCAGATCCAGACGATGCAGCTGCTGCTGGTGGTGCTGGAACAAGCCAGCTGTACTGCTGCTGCTGCTACTGGTGGGGGTGGCGTTGCTGCTACAGGTGTTGTTGCTTGGGCTACCATGATGGGTGCTCCTGTCATTGCTGCTGCTGCTGCTACTGCAACTGTTCGTGTTGGGGTTCTGAGCCCTATCGTGAATCTCATGTGCTGAGCTATCTCTTGCAGGGATACAGTATCCAGCTGCTGCTGCTCCTTCTTGCAGCTGAGTCTGCACCTTCTGACTGGTTATTGCAATCGGATTAAACCTGCCACTGGTGCTGCTGCTGCTGGTAGTAATAGTGCTGCTGGAGTTGGCCCTGCAGGGCACGAGGATCCCCGGAGGCCTTCCGCCCAGTGTGGCTAACAAGGGTGGTGTGAGCTTCTTGCAGTTGGAGAGATTGAGGGTCTTGAGGTGCGGTAAACCCTTCACTAGGGTCTTGATGTGGTGGGTCTCTAAGGGGAGGCCCGAAACATCAACATATACTGCAGCTGCAGCCAAGAGAAAAGGGAGGCAAAAGGGTGTGGAAACAGAGATAGTTGATGTGTGTACATGAGGCAGAGCCTGGATGCTAGTAATGACATGGGCGAACACAAGATGATAATCTGCCACAAACCCTAGCTTGGGTACACATGGAAGTTATAGCTGGAGTCCTTCTCCGAGCATGCATGCTGGAGCACTGCTTGGCACTCTGGCAGACCAACCTTGCTGCATGTGATTCATTGGTCTAAGGGGAGCGTAAAATGGTGTAACAAATCAGCAATTTGACTGTTACACAACTTAGCGGGGGGTCCATTGAACGGTCTGCGTCAAACCAGGTTAGCATGTCTGCAGCAGCGGCTTCAGCTGTCCTGACATGTGTCTTATAATCTGCTTGAGCACCATGAGTGCATGAAGCCTGCATGGGAGTGCTTGATCTAGGTGTAAGCTGCACGGTCAGCTCACCTGGAAAGTACTTGACAATACTGGTCACGAGGCGCCGCAACTGCGCTGCATGCTGAGGAGCGGCAATTTGATTCTTCTGAGTGTTGGTCAATTTCAAGCGTACGCGAGCTTCCTGTGCTGCTGTGAGCAGCTGCTTGCCCCCCAGCAAGAAGTAACAGAGGTCTTGCGGGTGGTAAAGAAATGAAGCGATCTTTGCTATCACCTGAGAATCAAATAAACAAATGCATTAGCGTAAGCATATGTAAACCATCCGTGCTGCACACCGCTCATGACAGGCCAGTAGGGCACCAGGCCCATGCAGCCTACCTCTGTTGGTACCGGCGGGATGTCATGGATGATCTCTGGCGCGTTGATCCTGTTTAAACCTGTTATATCTTTCTTCGGATGCGAAGCTACTGTCGTAGTATGCGAGGAAGGAACGAACTCCTTCGCATACGGATTCAGCTTTCCATGCATGTTGCCTGTTGCGAATGGCTCTGCGTAGTTTCGAGCGTTCCAGAAGCAGGTTACTTAGCACGGGTAATCGAGAATCGCGAGTGAAACTGGCTAGGAGCGTAAACTGTGTGGGGGCCCCTTGCAGAGATGCGGACTGCTCAACACGCACAGAACTGCAGATGCTGTCGCCATCAACTGCAATGGGGCCCTTCACAAGTTCAGCGACACGCTCGCCTTCTCACTCTCAGGACTTATATAGGACTGTTTGATTCATGCAACTGCAACTGGGTTAGACTCACTCGTACGGTACGAGTCGTACCTAGGTCTCCAAGACAAGTTATTGGTGGTTAACCACCTGAGGGGGGGGTCTGGACCCCCCCTCCCCCCAACCCTGCTCTAGCTCAGGGGAGGGGGGGGGGGGGGGTCCTGACCCCCCCACCCCCAAGGGTCTGCTGGCACAGGCTTGAAGGAGGGGGGGTGGGGGCTCAGACTAAACCGCCCTCCTCCCCCTCTCATGGTCATGGCAGGCAGCCTTGGTGCAGCCCATCAGACTTGTGCATACACTGGTTGCTCAATGTGACATGCCATACTAGTTGCAGAGGAGTGAGTTGACCCAGGCTAGCCCAAAAGCTCCTGACATGATCTGGCAGAGAGAGAGAGAGAGAACTACGCAGAGAAGGGAGGAAATCCCTTCTGGCATATGTTGACATGATCTGGCAAATGTCACAGGGTCTGGCAAGTCTGCTGGGGCTGTATGATGTCATTACACCTGAGGCTGCATTCAGCTTTTGGAACTCTGAACTAAGCCTGGGCAGAAGGCTGTGAGAGGAGAAGGCTATGCCCCACCCAACCATGTCTTGGAATTCTAAAGTTGGAACAGAAAGTGACATGTAGCTGTCATAGGCTGGGGGGGGGGGGGTCTGACCCCCCCACCCCCAGGGCTGGGCCAGCTCAGGCCTGGGAGGGGGGGGAGGGGGGGTGGGGGGGCCCCAACCCCCCCACCCCCAACCCTGTGACAGCAGACCCCCCCGGGCAGGTGGTTAGCCTCCGATAACTTGTCTTGGAGACCCAGGTACCAACTGGTTCATGTCTGCTCAGCTTCCCCCTAGGCAATCAATCAATCATTTGTAACCAGGCCCTGCTGGGAGCACACAGTTAGAACCTATGGGAAGACACCATGAATCCCTTATCGGCGCGTGGATCATGCATATGGTGCTTCACATGGATATCAGACCCAGCACACAAGATGCATGCCAACCACTAGTCAAAGCCAAGGCTATAACCGATAAGAGATTTGATAAAGGCTGATCTGTCCTGAAACCCTTTCGTATACTGCATTTGATACAGCAACAGCCGGCACAAACCGCCAGCAGAAGTTTAGACTGATGGGAACCTGGCGGCAGTGATGGTATCAGATGGGACATGCATCGATGAGCTGCTTCAGGATTTCAAGCCACCAGGAGCCAGGTGGAAGCACTTGCACATACTCAGTCAAGTTTATCACAGCCAGCCTGCAAATCTTTTGGGCCTTGGATCAGGCTGCCCTCATCACATCACATCCATTACCATGAAGGCACTGGGTGCCAAAACCCTTTAACCGAGTCAGATCGCAAGACAAACTGCTTCCTCAAATTGCCAGCCCTTTGGCTATGGTTTTGTACCAGCTGCAAACAAGATTATGCTTTAGGCAAGGTGCACAAGCGCCCACCAGCACAAGCATGCAGCACTCAAAATGGGAGCTACTGGCACTGTTCATGGCAGCTTCTCACGTCACATCTTGCAATAAGCCTGCTGCTGCACAATGTCTTCTACTGCTGCCACACGACTACAGCCGAATGATTGATCATGCAGCTCTTGTTGTCTCAGTCTGATATTACTTCTGAGAGGGCAGGCCCCACTCCAAAGCTGTAGCTTTAACTCTTACCAACTCATGCTTTGCAAAATGCACAATGCAACCATATCCTGGGAGGGGACAGAAAACACTCCTCTTGCAGCAACACAGCCATACATTCACAAAACCATCATTTTTCTGTCAACCAGCACTGCATTCATTAGGCACCACATTCCCCAGCAGTCCTGCTCATGGGCAAGCTGATGCATCTTATCAACTGCTGCCATGGGTTTGAGCAGCTGCCAGCAAGAGACTCTGGCAGGAGGCGCTCTCACTTGCTGCTGTATGTTGGGTGATAACAGGTAATATCAAACGAATGACCAATCAGGAAAGCATACTGCGCAACCTTAACAGCACAACTGCAACATTTCATTCTGCAGTCAGAGAACCCTCAAAGGCATCATGTAACAAAGCCATCAACATAGTACTAAAGCCTTTCCCAACCTGTACCCAACCACCAAGCCTTCCGTTGCTTGGCAATACCACCAATACAACAATGTCCAGCAGCACACATCATAGAGTGTGCTGTTTGCATCCAGGGCTTCCTGTCAAACATCTCATGTCTGCCCCATCCCAGCTTCACTGTTGGTCTCTCATGCTCTCCGAGTGCTGCTCCTTCCGCCAAGCAACTCACAACTCGACACAAGATGCTGCTGGGGGACCACTACCCCTACTTATTGTATTGGCTGGTGCAAGTAGCAGCCCCTCTGGCTGCTGGAGGAAAACAAGCCTGGTATCTGCCTCTTGAACCACCCAACATCCCCCTGCACAGACTTTCAGAGGCATTGCCCACACCCCTGCATATGTCTGCCCTTTCTTGCCATCAGGCCGGAACATACACCGTAGCAGGTCAGCTACAGGCTGCTGGCAGTGACAGTACTACTGGGTAACCCCTCCATAGTGAGAAAGCCTGGCAGAGCCTGAACCCTACCCACCCATGCCTCCACCTCAGGGTAGCCCCCCAGCTTCATCTTCCCCTTGCTGCTAGCCTCTGCCAGCCCCACATATGGGAACACCGCCACATCAGCAATGGTAGGAAGCTCCCCAGGCACCAGCCACTTCTGCCCTTTGGCTGATGCCTCAGCTAGAGCCTTATCCAGGTACACCAGCACCTCTTTACTCTTCTCATAAGCCACCTCCAGAGGAAATGGAATGTTCCAGCTGAAAAGCTCTGCAATGCGGACTTTGGTGAGGCTGTTGTGGATCTCATTGGCTGAGAAGGAGAGCCATTTGGTGATCAAAGCGGCTTTGAGTGGGTCGTTGGTGGGGAACCATGGGGAGGTTTTGTTGCCATAGGTGAGGGCGAGGTACACCAGGATGGCGTGGGAGTCCGCAATGGTGGTGTCTGTGTTAGGGTCCACGAGGACGGGCACTTGGCCTGAGGGGTTTAGAGCAAGCAGGTCTGGGGTGGCAGGGTTTAGGCCCTGGGGCACCTGTCAGTGAGTGGTGGCCATGAGAAGAAACACACGGCATTGAGGAGTCCCGCTTATGGAACACAAACAGAGGCGCATGTGACATGAAACAGCGAGCATGCAAACTACACTAAGGTACTGTACTGCGCATTGAAAGGCACTCTGAAGCCAGGGCAACGGTCTGTTCCTAGGTGTGAGGAACAAGGAGAGCATACCCACTTGATGCGAACCAAGACGATACTGTTACCTGTTGACGCCATGGCAGGCCGAGCAGGTTCAGGAAAAGCCGCGCCTTGTGCGCATTTCCTGATCCATCTACTCCCCAGACTACAAGTTCCTTCATTGTGTACGCTTATTGACCTGTGCCCAAGAGAGCAGATCCTGATAGCCAGAGGTAGGGGTCGTCTGTTCAAGTGGGTACCTTCACGTTCACTGCCTTCATAAGCACACGTTCCTACCCGAAAGGTGCTGTACTGTGATCTACAACAAGGTGCTCCGCTTGATAATAAACAGGTCCGAGGTAATGTAATGGCCTTTCAGCCCCGAGGTATTTGTACTTGCTTTGTCGTCCACCAGTTCACACTGCGAACTCCTCCCAAGCTTGAGTGAACATATAAATACCAGTCACCGCTATAAACTTGGCTTAGTCGTAACAAAACGACATATCGCATCATTTCCCCCATCTCGCTGCGAGTGGCGTACTCAGGGATCAAGGTGAGGGTGACTGTGACTGTGACTCGGCACCCGGGTGGGGGAGGCCAACGAACCCCCTCCGCCCAAACCCCTGGAGTGCCCGCTATCCTATATCGCTGTAACGATATGTACATATTACAGTCCAATGAATTACCATTAGTCTGAGCAGCATCGGCTACGATTTCAGGCTTCATCCTTGTCTACTCTGTTCCATCACATCAGGTGTGTGTCCAGTGGACCACAGCGGTCACATGCAACCCCTTCTAGAACTCTGCGATCGCATTTATGTATGGCTTGTACCAACTAGCTAGTGGAAACGACGTTGGGCTGATGCATGTTGTTGCCATACTTTCAGCAGTGGCCGTCGTGACATGAAGTGACGGACAGGGCACTGCTTCGTGATCACTTGGATCAGACACTATCCAATGGGGTATTGCACCAACGTTACTTAAGCATAGGGATCTACGTGACTAGTAATATGAGAGCTAGCAGACCACAGGCTGGAGCTCGTAGTAGGCTCGCTGCTTGCTGCTCGCCGAACTCGCTTTGCTCGCTTATTCTGATCGACATAGAATTGAGAAAAGGGACGGGGGGCAAGATGACACTAGAAGGAATAGCCTGTTACAGCTACAGCTGGTCGAACTGCATGGACCTGCTGGCAGACAAGGAGCAGGAACTCGTTAGTATGCATGTAGTAATCAGCCCGCCGTGTGGATATGACTCGCCTATCTGCAGCCCCGTCATTCATGCTTTGCTAACACTACCACGAAATTGTCACGTGCAGAGGACAACACAAGCATAGTTTCTTGGAGTCTTCCCTAGCAACCTGCTCTGATAGACTAATGTATCCATCTGACCCAGTATTGTTCTCCTTCTGTTCCTGCAGAGTGCCTGCCAACAATCATGATGGCCAATCCATCACTTCTCCTGCTCCTCCTCGTGCTGGGCCCCATGGCAGGCTCTGCCGCCCTACTGGAGATCACCTGCTCCACCTCCACTTACACCCGTGACAACCTCATCATCTGCCTGCCAAGTGTCCTAGGATACCTCGGTGCTAGTGGTGGTGATGGTGGTAGTAGCAGTAGTGGTAGTAGCAGTGGTGGTAGTAGTAGCAGTGGTGGTAGTAGTAGCAGTGGTGGCAGCTCATCTAGCGCAGGCTCAAGCTCTAGTGTTGGCTCCAGCAGCAGCAGCACTACCGTGGCCGGGCGCACGTTGCCCCCAGGCTGGTTCGCCTCGTGGATGGCTTTCAGGGGAATCCCCGCCGCCCTACCAGTAACAACCAATGAAGTGGCAGATCCAGCTGTCGGCACCGAGTTGACATACTTTGGTTACTCCACCTGCGTCAGGCAGACCAAGAAGGCTGTTGCTGTGTCCGGTGACTGCAGCTGCAGCTTCCCCACACTCCTCCTTGCCAGCCGTCGCATGTTCCTGAACACCACTACTGCTGTGCTTTCCCCCTGTGGTGTGGGTGCTCTGAGGGAGGGTGTGCGCCCTGTGCCCTGCAACTCCTGGATGTGTGTCTGCAGTAGGGATGGTACTAACCCCGACGACATTGTCACCTCCCAAGTGTACTGCAGCTAGGTAGATTACAGGAGGCAGTTAGTGAGGCGCTATCTGCAGGAATGAAGGCGCCTGGGTTGGGCAACTGCTTGTGCTGTGCTGAACTGTGTGCCAGGGTCAGTTGCATTTCCACTCATAACGGCTTATTGGTAGACAGGCAGACCGTAGGTATAAATGGCATAGAACATGGAGAGAGGGCCAGCATAGCCTGCAATTGCAGAGCACTATGCAGTGGTGGCATGCATACATGGCCCCGCTGTTTGCGTGCTGGCACAGCTGGCATGTCTTTTTTTGTGCTTCTTGCACAATTTCAGCGCTTCTTGATAACGACACGACCACCTAGGTTATGGCAACTAGGTTATCTACCTCTGCTAAGGCATATGGGATTTATATCATGCTCAGTGGCATGCATACACTGTCCTGTATAGATGACAGTGAAAGTTTGGTTGCTTTACAGAACCGCCTGCTGTCAGTAAGAACATGGCACGCCCAATCAATGGGATCATGGGCTTGGTAAGATGCCCTGGCATAACAAATATATTGATTGATGGTTAGTCGACTAAGGATCCTTGGTGTTTGGCCACCTGGTGTGAGCTGGTGGCGTATGTAGTTCAAGGGACGTCTTTCGGAACCATAACATCTCGATTCAATCTGTTTTATCAATCTGTGTTGTGTACTCTGTCGAGGTCTCAACAGGGCTGACTGGATGAATAAAACGGATTAATTGCTCCGCTGGGAAAGGGGGCTCAACTCGGAGGTGCGCCTCTATGAGATTGTGCTGTTCAGAGACCTCATTGTTGCCTGTAGAGAGTCCTGGACTCTTGAGATATTTAACAGGTAATCTATGTGGAACTTGAGTGCTTATGGTCAGTAAGCGCTGCTGATGCCCCATTTTGGCCAGCAGTGATCTCCTGATTAATTGCAGTAGCTGGAGGTATGTTTTGTCAGAAGATACTTGGAGCTGTAGTGGTGTGCTTGCTCTAAGCAGAAAATGCTCTGGGAGTGTATGGTGGAGTCATGTAAGCATTAAGTGGCCACATATCATATGTGCTGGGCTGAGCACAGTGCAAGTGGGAGAGTGCCTGGTAGGTCTTACCATGCAGTGCTTGATGTCAACAGCTCCGCAATGTTTTGGTTACTTGAGTGATCTACAGTCAGTCAGTCCGTGGGATTGTGCCAGTGTACGCACAGAAGGGTAGGAAGCATTCAACGTGAGACACTGATGCGGTTGCCGCACCTTAAATTTTTGTTTGTTTGTTTGATGCAGGATTCATGCGCCAGACAACGCAACCCAATTGCCTGACCCAATCGCTGTTCAGGAGATAAGGACGTGTTGTTGATCAACGCCATCATGCATGTATGATCTGCAAGACCACGCCTTCTTTCAGCATTGCCAGTCGAGACTGCAGCCGGACAGAACTTCTTAGTCACCCGACCGTTGTCTGGTTACAGGCCCTGCCTGGTGCTGTTTTGCTATCACACAAATCCTTTACCTTCTGGAGTTCCATGCAAAACATCAGGTTAAAGGCGCATCATGCCTCAAGAGGCGCGCTGTATGTCAAGAGGCACTGCACCCATGGCAGCGTGCGACACCCTAGCTTCATTTTCCTAATTCCACAGCGAATTTTTCCCAGCTTGATGCGACGAAAATGCTCTTCATAGAAGCAGTGCATCTCAAGTTGGCATTCTTTCTTGCTGCGGTCCTGACCGGAGGGTGCATAGATGGTGAGTTGGTTGGTATGTCGGTGTCTTGCACAACGTAGCACTCATGGCCTTCCCACGGAACACATACAACACACTCTACTTCCCGTCGTGCGAGTGTGTACGTTCTTGCATGGGCCTCACTCAGCTGCAACCTTTTCACGCATGGGCCTCACGCAGCTGCAGGCCCCGTGCGCAGCGGGTCTGAAGGAAATGCTTCTCAGCCTGTCAGCGTGGTTGCAATCATCATTGCAAGTACAGGTCATGACGTCCACGTAAGAGCAGCTCTCGACAGTATACGCTGCTTGGCAGATGCCGTCATGATCGTGCCCAGCAGAGACAAAACCGCAGAATCCAGCTCATCCTGGGCCGCATATGCAGCTGCGGGCGCTCCATGCCCATTACGTACCCTCAAGCATAGCGTATTCTGGTCAACGAACTTCGGATACGCTCGCACTGCTGCTCTGCTGGCTGCCCTGAAAGCAGGTAGGGCTTGTGACCCTCCCAGTTGCACCAGTTCCTGGCAGTGTACGCACCATGCTTGATGTATCTGGCATCAACAGTGTATGGAAAAAGATACTGGAACATAACCTAAGATGAAGTGGTGCCGATGCCAGGAATGATGTTGAGGTCCCGCCTCATCTCCACATGGCGCCTGGCTGCATCCAGTACATAGTCCTCTTCTTATTACGCTCAATGAATTGAGAACCACAGTGCAGAAGAGCTAATGTCAGTATTTTCAGCACACAAAGTGCAGTGCCACAATTCACCACAGGGCTGGCAAAGCCACTAACACAAATTCAACCAGGAACAATAGAACATCATCCCACCAGTCTAAACCATGTACTCACCACTTCGCAGCCGCCTAAAGTTTATGAATCCTTTTTACCATGCCACTGCAGGAGCATCTTGGGCTCTTATGCTAGATGACACAGAGCAGCTTAACAAGCACATCAGCATCAGCATTGAAAGCATCAGGCACCGGCTATTATCTAGCCCTTATGAAGTCCTTCATTGCTATGATGAAGACGACAAGCCCTACACGAAGGTGAGTCCGGTATAGCGCTGCCATTGTAAGCAGGCAGAGTGGTTGACCAGCCAAATGTTGGTTGCCCCATGCCCAACATTGGGCAAGTATATGAGTGCAAGTGCGGTAGCCAGACCTAGTGTCCTTTTGCTCCGTCTATTTTACCTATTACATTTTGTACAAACAGAAGCTGTCATGCAAAAAATTCTCGGTACCCCACCACTGATAAGCGCACCTTGCATTTGCTGAACATTGGGCAGCTGACATGATCACGTTATCAGACCAGCTTCCTCCTGGTTCAACTGTAATGGGTCATTACTGGCCAAGTCTATTCTTTGCTGTAAATCCACTTCACGTCCGTGCCCCATGCTGGCAAATGTATTATCATACTCACTGCTCCCTTACTGGCTTACCCCTACTGCCTTGCCCTACTCTACACAGCCCCGTTTTATCCGCTTACCTGCTAGAGGCTCCTATGTTGGTGCTGGCCCCAGTACGATCTACCTCAGCGCCTCAGGCAGCACACCACTTGATTCTTTTCGGCTCCTATCAGGACTCAGCACCTCTCTTCAGGAGAACGTGGCCTGGCAGCAGCTGTGGCAGCAGGAGTATGACCTGGGATTTAGTGCTGCAGGTAGGAGCAGAAGAAGGGGGAGGCAGGAGGGGGAGGCGGGAGAAGGAACTGGGGAGGGGGGACGGGGTCTGGAAGGAGGGATGGTGATTAAGAAGTAGAGGGGAGGGAATGGGGAGGTACTAGATGCTGCAGGTAGGAGGCCCATGACGAGCAAGAGAAGGGAGCGACAGGGGGAGGGTGGTGGTGGTGGTGGGAGGGGGGCTGGGGATGAAGATGAGGACGGGGACGAGGAGGGGAGAAGAGGGAGGGGGAGGGAGGTGCTGCATGTAGTAGGGACCTGAGGGCTGAAGAAGGGGATGGCAGGAGAGGACAAGTGAGACTGGAGAGGGCCTTGGGGTGGAGGTGGGGAGGGGCAGGGAAGGGGAGTGGGACGGGGGGAGGCAGGAGGGGGCGGGAGTGTGGACAAGGGGAGGCGAGAGGGGATAGGGTACGGGGGGGGGGGAGGGGTGCGAGGGAAGGAGGAAAAAGAGAAGGAGTTTCAAGCTCTATGTCTCTCCAGTGGCAAAAGACAATTACCCAAACCAGTACCAATACTGCCTCCTTGCAAGAGTCCTCACAAACGTTTCTCCCACATATCCAGCTTCGAAGAACCTATGCTTGGTTCCATGCTGCAGGAAGTGCCAGTTTGGATGCCCATGGATGGGCTGCCTTCGCAACTGTAGCCGCTAAGCTAGGAGAAGTTGAAGAGGCAGTGGAGGCTTACCATGAATGTGCAACAGAGCATCGCAAGATGGGGAATGCAGAGGATGCTGCATGGGCCTTCTATCAAGCAGCATCTCTAATGATGGGGGAACCTTTTCTGTCCCATATAGAAGAAGCCATGTCTGAGCCAGAGAGCAGCATGTACCCTGTTGACCCCCGGTTGGAGTTACTGGGCTCAGCTATGGAGATGAAGACGGGTCCTGATATGCCGGAGCTGCTCTTGTTGTCAGCCTTGGTGGAAAGCAGCCGGGGTAGGTATGGGGAGGCTGTGGAACATGCAAAAGCTGCGACTGAGATGGGCTGTGTGCAGAGAAGCGTTGCTGATGCAGATTCTTTGCAGACCATTGCCATAGCAGCAGCAGCAGCAGCACCATCAGCAGCAGCAGTGCCATTATGCCCAGCATATGAAGAGAGGCTGGAGCTGAAGCAGACACCGGCAGCAAGGGCTTCTTATCCTCTCTGCAATGGTGGCATGGAGACTGAATGTCGGTGTGCCGGACTTGGTAGGGGTAATGCTAGTTGTATCCTCGCTGAAGCAGCAGCAGCAGTACCAGCAATGGGAACTGGGGCCAGCGGCTGGGAATGCAAGGCTGGACAGAAGCCAGGGCAGTGCTGCACCAAAAGGAGCATCCATGCTACCACCACCAACAGCAGCAGCCGCACTAGCGGCGGCAACAGCAGTACAGCCGAGCGCAGCAGCAGCAGCAGTACAGCCGGCCGCAGCAGCAGTACAGCCAACCGCAGCAGCAGCAGCAGCAGCAGTACAGCCAGCCGCAGCACCGGTGGCAGCGGTGACAGCGGCAGCAGCTCTGCCTGCCTTGCTGGTCGGACCGGCCGCGTTGATGTCTCCAGCTACTTTGAGGGCCCCTACCTGGTGTTGAAGGAGGTGCATGAGAAGATGGGGAATTCAGCAGCAGCAAAGGAGGCCAGTGACAGTTATCAGCTTGCTTTGAAAGCGAGGGGGAAGTTTTTGATGGAGCCTAAGATGGGACTGTGGCACAAGCACCATAAAGAGGTGAGATTATCTATATATTGAATTAGTTTGGTATTATGTCGGTTACTAACCCTTATAGATGTAGCAAGCATAAGGGGGTAGGGGAGGGGAGGGGTAGGGGAGGGTGGGGAAATGTAGAGTAATCCGGGAGGGAGGCAGAGAGGCTGGAGATATAGACAGGGGATGGGAAAGGATGAGAAGGGAGGAAAGTCTAAGGTGCACAGAGGGAGGTGTACTGGAGGGAAGCAGGAGGGATGGCTAGTAATGGTTACACTGAGGGGGCGAGGTGTATCTGTGATTATGTTTATGAGAAGCTTGGGCATGGCAAGGTTTGATGGAAGTTGGACCAGCAATGCTGTCGGTCGCGATTTCCTGCAGGCACTGACAGTGAGTGCATCCAGGGATCATAGAAGCGTAGTGACATTTGCTTTTAGCCACAAGGCCAAGACCGGTCGAACCAGTCATCCAAAATCCCATATGATCACTTCCCATGGATCTAATGAAATTTTTCAATTTTTAGGGGTAGGGGGGCAACTTTCCACGTATGCTAGTACCGCCTCTTTTCTGAGACTAAGCAGGGCTAACGGCTGCTGTTGATATGTGCTCTTGCCTCTATGCCTGCTCCCAGGGTTTGTTTGATGGTCTTCCAAGCGTCTACTGGATCAACATGGCACGCTCAACTGATCGCCGCGCTCATATGGAAGCAATGCTCACCCGCCTCGGCATTGCGAACATGCGGGTCAACGCATTAGACGCCCGAGACCCGGCGGCGCAGCAGCAAGTCATAAAGCGGTCGCTTGAAATCATGGCTGGCGGCACCCTCAACACTGAAAGGTTGCCTAACTGCACGACTAACCCAAGCTGTGTGCAGTACACGAACGCCTTGCAGTTCTGCAGCGCTTCTCATATTTCAGCAATAGCGACATACGTCCAAACGTCCTCCAATCCATACGCAATCATCGCAGAGGACGACGTGTCATTTGAGGAATTTGCCCCATTTTGGAGGCAACCGCTCAGAGACTACCTCGAAGAGCTACCTGCCGATTGGGAAGTTGCCCAGCTGATGGTTGCACTTCCACATGTAGGATTGGGGGGGTTACAAGTCACGCACTGGCAAGCCCACACCCCACGAGCAAATTGGTGGGGTGCAGTGTGTTACATGATAAAGCGAGAGGTGGCACAGAAGCTTGTGGCAGCTTATGTAGACAATGAGGGGAGGATTGATCTCAGGGCCCTTGGTGACAGAAATATCTGGTCGGAACTTGTAGTTTATGGGGCACCTGTGGAGAAGGTGTATGCCATGCCCCTTGTGAGTGTGATTGCAGAAGGCTCCACTCTGGAGCATGCCAGTGGCGGGGCAATAAGCAGGAAGAAAATCAGACCTCTGTGGATGGAGGATTTGGTTGCAAGGCGGCAAGCAGCCGGTGCCCGCATGACTTCGGTATGAGGCCGGTTGGATTTATGCCGCAGGTGGTGCACAGCCCACATGAACTGCGATTGTGCAGTGATCCTTCTCATGTATCGGTATTGGCTTGTTTTTGGGCGGAAGGTTGAGGTGCAGGGCTTCTGGCGCTTTAGCTGTAAAAAGAAGTTCTATCGAGGCGAGGTGGCTAGAAGTTGGTTACTAGTCAGCTGTAAATGTCTTTCTTAAGCCACAATATCATGCAGCGTGACCCTGCCATTTATTGTGATGAATTAAATAAGCAAGCCCAGTGTTTATGAGTACTTGGCTGTGCGGTAACATGTGCACGTAACGCCTGGGAAGTGCATGCTCATTTGGTGTTAGTGTCAATACCACTCTAGCAGCAGATAAGCTGACAAGACTTTACCTCCTGACGTCTCATAATGGAAGATGGGCTCTGGATGTTGGCAGAGAATCATCGACCAGGCTGGTTGCTAGAAGCCTGCATAGCCTGCATAGAATCTTGTCCAATGCTGGGCCAGTGCACACCTCCTTTTCAATGGAGTGGCATTTTACTCTGTTATTTATTCTCCATGGCAGTAAATGAGGTAGTTCTGCTGCTAGTGGAGCTTTATTGTGCAATTAGTTAGCAAAGATCATACCTGCAATATTCAGGGGCGTATCGGCATATCCATGAGATGCAACGACATTTATTATACTTCATGATACTGTATGCCATGGCAGAGAAAGTGGCATAGGGATGACAATCTCAGGTGACCATACAATGCATCCTTCTGCACTTGGCGGAAAGCACTTTGGGGCAGCTTAGGGGTCCTTCCCCTGTCTGGTTGCGGACCCATGTGAAGCAGAGTGTTGATGCAGCTGGTCTGTTATTACCTGTCATAGCAAATAGTGCCATAGGCCTCGCACCTCAAGCTGCTATAAAACAGCGAGGTGGAACGGCATGATGGAATTGTATCTGTATGCAACGACAGAAGTGCGGATGCGTGTGGTTATGGTGTGTACTTGAGTTGTGGAGAGTAACAGTAGCATCAGTGCTTATTGAAAGAATCTACTGCTGCTTTGAGATTCGGCACTGCCTACGTTGTTGTGCCTGCACTCCTATGCATTCAGCTCAGGTAGTGACTAGAACAAACAAACAAATTAGAGTCCAGCCATGAGCTCCACATGGGGGAAGAAGGACATGCATGCGCCTGACCCCCAGTATGAGTAACATCTACCAGTGGTGATTGTTTGGATATGAGTTGGTTCTGGCTCGGATCATTCTGGTGACTGTCTGATGAGGAATAGGGTGAAGTCTCATGCTGTCAGTTGGGCCTTGTGGAGATCCCTTAAGCTTCGGGTTGGCTCTGGGCATTTTAGTCTGTTCAGATGTAGCATGCAAACCGTGGGTACACAATTTGGCCTCTTGATTTTTGTTTGCTTGTTTGATTGGTGCCTCCTGTTGGCCCGTTGTCTTTACTTATGAGGTGTTGGCCCGTTGTCTTTATCTGGATTAACATAACATAATAAACATTTAAGGTGTGGCAACCGCAAAGGGCTACTAGGTCGAAACGACCAAACACACCATGACTCACATCATGGCTGCCACCAGCCCACCCAAGATCCCGTGTAGTATGCCAGACAGTGTGTGCTGCATGCGGTGCATGCTCGGCTGTGGCACTCCTCTGGGTGGCCTTTATCGTCCCTGTGGGTGGCCTTTATCGTCTGTTTTTAAGTTTTAGTTTTGTGGTGAAGCATGCAAAAGCCTAGTTTATAGTGTTGCCATCATGTATCAGCCGTGTTCCCCGTTGAAGTTGAGTCCTTTGCATGGTTCTTGTACATCTCCAGCCCGTGGTAATCGTCATTGTTTGCCATGCCATTGCAACCGATGGAGGAGTGGGTGGTGTTCTTGATCATGGGCTCTGTATTGCCTGGATACATGTTTCGGTATCAGTACTGCTTGGTTGGTGGTCTGGAAGCCATTGTGTTTGGATCCATCCGATGGTGTGTTTGGTCGTTTCGACCTAGCAGCCCTTTGCGGTTGCCACACCTTAAATGTTTGTTGTTGTTGTTGAAGTAGGTTGTTAGGCCGCCAGTCTTTCGGTGCGGGTTGAACAATCTAGTAGTGTGGTGTGTAATCTTGATTAGCAGTACCCTTTTCGTGGCTGTTGCCTTTTGTGAGGGGGGGAAGGTAGCTACAGCTAAGAGCTGTATGTGGAGCTTGCAGCTCTGATCCAGTCAACATCCACTGAGTGTGTACTGTTGGTGGTGTGGCATCCATTGTTTTTGGACCCATCCGATGGTGTGTTTGGTCGTTTCGACCTAGCAGCCCTTTGCGGTTGCCGCACCTTAAATTTTTGTTTGTTTGTTTGTTTTGTTGTACTGCTGACGTGTGCATTTAGGTCTTGAGTTAGTGTGTGATGGAATTGAGCTAGTCTATTTGGCAGTTATTGGCAGTTATGTATGGGAGATCCAGAGAGATCTATTGTGTTCGGCGTTGACTCAATGTATAAACAAGTTTTGGCTTACCGTATAGCCTGGGGATGATTTGCGGGAGCAAAAATAATATTCAAGTTAGCATAGTTGCCATCAAAAAGTGCTTTTTTGGGGCACATTTGCAACGGGTGATGAAAATACATATGGAGATTTGCCAAAGGTAACGTTGCAAAAGCAGATCAGGCTTTGCAGAGAAACAACATATGCCATCTAAGGCATATCTGCTGTAGCCTGGGTGATACTGACACTGGTCTATCCCACTACACCATAGGTACCATGGACTGAGCAAATGCACCTGGTGTAATGGTGGCCTGCACGCATTGGGACTACATCAATCAACAACTCCAGCTTACATGAATGCAAGGGGCTCCTTACTAGTACTAGCTTACTGGCCCGGCCCGTTACTCCGGTCCGGGACCGGCCCGACCAAGCTGCGTGCTGATGCTTTGTTCCTATATTCTTCCCTTTACTTGTCTGCCCTTGAGGAGGTCCTTGCATGTTGCTCTTGTTAATCTTGTTTTTGTTCTTTGCTTAGGCATTTGACGAAGTGGTCATGAGTGCGCCAGACGATAGAAGGCCGGCCGATGGCCCATGTCATCGGTTGCTGCCAAGGCCGCGGACGAAACGTTGTCTAGCAACTCGGAGGCGTACAGGAGGGCTATTAGAAGCAAATTCAGTTCAAGTTTCTTGATTTGCAAGCTCGGGCTGAGTAAAAATAGCAGATTTGCAACCGCAAAAAATTACTTCAAAAAATGGGGGATTTGCAGCGTTCCGAAAACAAGTAGTGATTTGACAGAGCAAAAAACATTAATTAAAGCAAATCATACTAAGTCTATACGGTACTATGACACCCGTGCTAGCCAATGTATGTCAGGCCAGCCCATTTCGACATGCCACATGCTGACCAGTTGACCGAGTCAGCAGCAAGCCAAGCAGTTTAATGCCTTGCTCAGGGCTTGCTCAAGCCAAGCAGTTTAATGCCTTGCTCAGGATTAATCCGATGCCCTGTCTTTGCTTGGTTAGAGCTAGCAGCTTTCTCGCGGTTGCCACACCCTAAGTGTTCATTACTTGTTTTAATAACCTGCAATGAGCAGGCAGGTGTTGCTGAGCCAGTGCAGAATATCCTCTAGTTCGAATCAGTTCACACGAAAAACACAGCTGGGTGACAGCATAAGCGTTCGTGAGACCGAGCGAGACCACAAGGCCACCGCAATAGAACTCCCTTTTATAAGGCCACCGCAGCTACTTGAGCAAGGCGTATGGCATACCGGTTGCCGCACCCTAACTGCTTGTTTGTTTCTAAGGTCTTATGACGTGCGTTTGGTTGATTCACGTTACATGTGCCAATTCTGACTCATCAGGTGCTCCCCATGTCCACATTGAGAAGTCCCACATAGAGTTAAAAAATCTGGAAAGGTTGCTGGCAGATGCATTTTTCCTTGCTATTTTAGGTGGAGTGTACAATTTGTCTCACCGCACATACTAATCATGCTCCCGAGTTTAAATCCCATCCCATGATGCGAGCAAACCGCTTCGAGCCCGCCGCACCTTGTAAGAGCGCCTTGGATAAACGCCATGACAGTCCAATGGATCTAGACGCGAGCAGACATTGCTAGTGTCCAAACCTATCATACTGTAGAGTTGGTCCCGGCGCATCCATCTGCGGCCAACAACCTGTAGCCTTACAAGATTATCAATGCTTTATCATTGCGTTTTTCGCCTCCCAAGGCACCTCATGCCCGTGAATCGAAGCAGTGCGATTCGGCAGAACATAGCCATATGCCAAGGTCATCTTCTTACCGCAACTCACGGGCAGACCCTGCCACACAAGCAAACTCGCAAACGCCACGGACTGACCCTGACTTGACCCTAATCCCACAAACATACACGGGTCAAGTTCCCCATACAATTGCTACCACGAAAACGGACTAGGGTACCATACACCCGCCCCTCACAGTCCAAGCATCAGGGAGCTGCATGCCATCTCCCCTGCCCCCCCCCCTGGCTGCAGCCCGGGGACAAAGGGCAATGCAACCAGAGACCCACCAGTATACGGGCCACAAGTGACTGCACAGCCCCCACTTACTGATCCCACGCTCCCTCATCATCAAGTGCTTTATGGCCGCTCAAAATGATCAACAGGCAACCCCATGAACCAACTAACAAAGCGCCCCGCTGACAATGGCCAAAGGGACGGCCTGTACACTTGGCAGCCACCCTGCTGGTACACCCGTTGAACCACCACTGTGCTGATCATGGTAGCAAATGGTCATGGTGACCGGCAATGGTAAGCCACCATCTACACAGCAAACACACAACAACATGCCCAGCGCTGATAAACTCATACCAGCTTCGTCAGCCCCCAACGAACCACCATACAAGCACCCACCCAAACCAAGCAAAAGATCCAGAATGCACTGTTCCATATGTGCATCCCCATATGACCATTCTAGCAATTATTTCACTCCACAATCACATCCCCATATGACTATCTTGCGCACAGGATTCTCTCCACAACCAACTCCCACACATACATGTAGCTGAAAGCATACATCCATGCCCCCACTCCGCACTACACGACCCCGCGCCGCACTACACAATGAATCGTAGGTGTTGTACACATGTATGTGGTTATCAGGTTTGAGGCAAGCATATGAGACAACTCCTTTTAACTGTTAGACACGCACCCTATTGACCCAGGACTGCTGGCGCCACCCAGATTCTTCCAAAGCTGCACAGCACTAATGTACCAGATGCAGGAGACTCATCCATACCCGACTGAAATTTCAGAATATGAATCTGCACGATGTGCGCCCATCAAGTTCTCCTTATTCCTCACATTGCTGTAACACTCCTCCCTTACTGTTTTCCGCCATCTGCCAACCCTCCTCAAGCAATGGACAGAGTCCATCATCAACACATCCATACATCTAAGACATGGCCGCATCAGTTTGCGCAGACATGTTTCACTTTAAAACCGCGGGGAGGAATGCTGCAGACCTCATGGTAAATCTCCAACACACAGTTACCTTCGCTGACAGCATGCTGCCAGCATACTGTATGAACAAGATACTTAACTCATGCATGGTTGGTGAGGACACCTGTTGCCTGGCACAGGCACAAAACCCAGGGAAACCCAGTGCTGACTGCACGTTGCTCACTAAGGGGTACAAGTCTCAGACCTGCCAACACCCTGGCAGCTCTAATGAGGAAAAATCCCAGCCAACCCAACCAGGCTACATCGCATCACTTACTAGGCTCAATGGGCCCTGTGATCTGGACTCACACCCCAATGTGGGCAAAGCCTGATATGACTGCCTACGTGGCATCAATGCCCCGCAAAGAACTGAGTTTTGCATGTTAACGCAAGCAGAGGGCAGTGATACCCTCAATAGCTGGATCATGCAGCTAGCAGGCAATATCCAGCAAGCAACTCCAAATCCAAATTTGCCAGAACAGGGACCACACAGGGTGCTCCCAAAGCAGCAGATTAAACTCTCACGCATGTGCTGACCCACAACCCGTGACACCCTGAATAAGTAACATCCAAAACAAACACAGCACTTGTGAGATGCTGCCAGTGTGAGTTCACAACTGGCAGCCATCAAAGGAAAAGCCAGTGGCATCACCAAGTGCAGATTGGTGAAAACTACGCGCTCCAAAGCCATGAGCACAATCCAGGTGGCCGCTGCTCTCTCACCTCTGAACCACACCCGCAAGGTGAACCTTCAATAACCAGCCACAACCCAACAATAGGCTTCACAGGTCACCTCCCAACCTTCTGTACAGGCAAATGGATGCTACAGCGCAATACTGCACCAAAACATGCAAGAGCACAAATCCAGACACAAAGCAGCCAGCGCATATGTTTCTACCCTGGACAGGATTTCTAGTGGGTTCTCTGTCGTAGCAATCATGTGTCACCCGCAAGTGACGGGACCCAGCATTGGTCAGCAGCTTTGCCCACCACATGCCCTACCTCATAAGGGCTACAGAGCCGCCAGTTTCAGCAAGCAAAGCATCTCACGCGCTTGCGTCTCTTCCATCTTAGTAGACCTCCCTCCCATGACAACCCTGCTCCACATGGCAGTGCAATCCCACGACAATCCCATATCACATGGCACAGCATGTCCATGCTGCCCTCATTCCTCACAGCCTTAACACAGCAGCCCATTCAGCTATTAAACATGGGCCCCCAACACACCCTCCAATCCCCATCTTTCCCTTCTCACACCCCCATCCCAGCCAGTGCATTAGTCATGAAGCTGGGTGCAATGTACGTGAACCCTTCAAACGCCTTCAGCAGGTTAGGATCAGTCGGTGTACCGCAAGGGCTGTCCACCGGCTTCTGATCTGTCCATATTTTATCAAAGTTTTCAACGCTGCACACGCTGCGCACGCTGGGCTTGAACTTGCTCTCTAGCTCTCGCGCCTCGAGCTTGGCCCAGCTGATACCCTTGAAGAAGGGGTGGGCCTTCACTGCAGCGCTGCCATTTGGTCCAGCACCCAACCGCTTTGCAGAGTCCCGTGTGAGCAGACCCTTGAGGAGGCTGAGTGCGTCTGAGCTCAAGAACTTTGGGAACTTGGGTTTAGCACTGATGATCTGTGTCTGCAGCTGCTGCCGGGACTTAGCACGGAAAGGGGGGACGCCAGCCAGCATCTCATACAGCAGGATACCCGTGGACCACCAATCAACCTCCTTGCCATGGCCCTTGCCTTCAATGATCTCTGGAGCCATGTACTCCATGGTACCAATGAAGCTGTTGGTCCTGTGCAAAGAAGGAGCAGCAGGTTAGTTTACCACCTGCCAACTTAGCAAGGTCAAACCATTATGGCTGTAGGACTCTACCACAGCAGCAGCTGCTCATTATAAGCCAAGCAAGGAGAAAAGACCCAACGGCTTCAAACAGAAACCTCTGCGAAGTTGAAGCAGAGTCTGACTAACTGCCAATGCAACCCACCATGTCCATCACACGGACCGCCACTGTCCATTCCTACTTAGCCAAAGTTGAATTCGGCAAGCTTCAAACATACATGGCCTGCAAACCCTAGTCTGGTACAAAACCGTGCGCTTGCCATCAATGTGTGGCAATCAAACCCCTTGGGTAACTCCTGCATACCCATATCCCATACCCGCTTCCCCTTATCTGCTGTTTGCATCCCACAGTAACAGCCCTGAGCAAGGCATTAAGCTGCTTGGCTTGCTGTTGACTGGGTCAACTGGTCAGCACATGGCAAGTCGAAATGGGCTGGCCTGACATACATGGGCTAGCAAGGGATCCTAGGGTGGGCTGGTGGCAGCCATTGCGTGTGTTTTGGACAGGACTTGGTATGCCGTTGGAGCCTAAGTTGGCTCCTTGTGGGTGGCGCTGCCCCCACCGGCGCCCCGCTTTGGAGGGGCCATTTGATAATTGTTAACATAGTCCTGGTATCTGCTACCCTCCTCCTACCTGCTATTGGCATCCATGGCTCCTTTAGCCAGCCCAAAGTCTGTGAGGCGGATGTGTCCCTCAGCATCTAGCAGCACATTCTCCGGCTTGAGGTCACGGTGCACAATGCCCCTGCTGTGCAGGTAGCTCAGAGCAGATACCATCTCAGCTGTGTACAGCTTGGCAACATCATCACCAAACACTCCCTACGCAAGGAAGCAGCACAGGCAAACATATTTTTAAGTCACCTGCAGTTCATTTGTAATGCTTTAAAGGTCATGCAGATACATTGAGGTTACATCAAGCTCAAGTGCAAAATGAAATCCTGACTGCAACATGCTCATGTAGGGAAAGAGCCAAGTACGACCAATGTGATCTCCCAAACAAGCATCACACAACGCCCAGACGACCCAGATCTGGCAACCATTAGCGCTCTTATCTATGCTATGAGGCCCCTCTGCTTAGAAAATGCAGATCTATGAAATCAAAGCCCGGCACCCCAGAGGTCGGAAAAGCAAGGCCCTGAACTTGATCCTGACCGGTAGAATCAACTCCGTGATAAACCCCCTCCCTCCCAGCTGTTTACACAAGGTAGCCAACTCGCTCCAGCTGCTCCCTAACTAAAGTGAAGGTGACCTGCTAAAGATGGTTACCAAAGGATAAGCAACGTGCTGCTGGTGTTGCTGCTCCCTATCTAGAAGTGAAGAAGACATGCTAAAGCTGGTTACCAAAGGAGTAAACCTATTCCAGCGAACACCCCAGAGGAATTGACCATTGCTAACGTTGCAGTGGGCCTGGCAACCAGCGCAGCACAGCAACGAGCAAAGCCATCCCCTCCCATGTCGTGCTTCCCAATGGTCAATGCTAACGTTGTGGTGGGCCTGGCAACCAGCGCAGCACAGCAATGAGCAAAACCATGCACGTTTTGGATGCCTTACCAAGCATCCCTAAATGCTCTCTGGGCTGGTCACTAACAACCCATGCTTCTAAATTAAGGCAAAGACGGCTTCAAGGACATCGGGCGCATGAACAATGCTAACGTTGCAGTGGGCCTGGCAACCAGCGCAGCACAGCAACGAGCAAAGACATGGCCATGCGAACAATGCGAACATTATAGTGGGCCTGGCAACCAGCGCAGCACTACAAAGGGCAAAGACGCAACTTTTGGGGCAGGCCTCGGAAGGCTTATTGGCACAATACAGCATCAGAAACCTCTTGCAAAGTATCCTGAAAGGTCGTACGCAAGTCAGTACAGGATACGCTTCCGGTCATGTACAGGGTATTAGCAGTAGCCACTCAACTGTGGGATATGTTGATAAAGCAAGCAAGTCCGAGGAGGTGGCATTGTCATACCATACCATACCATACAGCAGCCATCCGAAGGTGCTCATACGGTAAGGTGCTTAAGTGCAATCCCCCTGTCCCTCTTATACATGTGGCAGTACAGAGTAGCACAGGCCCCCACTAAGGGGCGGAAGTGTTACGATAGCAGAAGGGGATATAGTGAAAGGTAATACAGTGGATAAACAAATGTACTCTGTCATCTCTGGCGTATTATGGACCGCATGAGCATGCTATTTAAAAGGATTGCGAAGGACGTCTGCGGAACTGACAGCTTTGGCGCACATGCTTCCAGTCTTTGTAGACCCTATCCTTCATACAAGCTGGACCCTGCCCTTCAAGCCCTGCCATACCCCCCATCCACCACCACAACCACATACCTGCCTATACAGGTTGAAGAACAGATGCCCTCCATTCAGGAAGTCCAATACCAGGTACAGCTTGCTAGGAGTCTGGAAGCTGTAGCGCAGGGTAACAATGTAAGGGTGCAGCACCGCAGTCAGCAGGTCACGCTCTGCCTTGACGTAGTCTCCATGCTCCTTCTGGAGGATGCGCTCCTTGCGCATGACCTTCATGGCATACACCTTGCCGGTACCACGCTGGCGCACTTGGAACACCTGGCAGCCACAGTAGCAATGACATATTATTATTATTATTATCATTGTTATTATTATTGTTATTATTATTGTGTCGCTTTCCAAAGCCTACATCAAAAATGGAGTCATGTGGCGGGTGCTGCACGGCCCAAAAGCTGTGCAGTGATGTATCTCATATCAAAAATAGCTCTGAGCAGTTCGTGCGCTCGCGGCACACTGCACATTCGGCATACCATGAAGAGGAATTGGGTGCTACACGCTCAGGTCAACCAGACATAGACGGCAATACTGGCTCCTGCCACCATTGCTCACATGCGAGACTGTGATCTCTACCAAGGCAAGCTGCTTGTTCGCTTATGGATTGTTCCTTTCCCCACCAACCTCTTGCACATTGACAGCAACTCCCCCAACAAACACCCAACATGAGACCCTCCCCCTACATGGTCCACCAGCCCCCTTGCCCTGCTTACCTTTCCAAATGCTCCCTGTCCCACCACCTTGAGAATCTCAAAGTCCTGAGGCCCTAGCTTAGCAGCTGACTTGTCTGTTGCTGAAGAGGACAGCACAGGGCCATCTGCCAGCAGTGCACACTGGGCTACCTGCACCTCACGGGCTGCCTGCCACTCCTCCTGGGAAGGGACCTCTAAGAAGGCACGAGGGGGCTGACCTGTGCAGGGCAGAGCATATAGACAGCTCAGAAGATTGTTCCACAGACCCGTGCTCTTACATCCAGCAAGTCTTGGCAGGCTTTGGAAGCTTTTATACAGAGCCTTGAGGGATATGGTTAGTCTATAATGTCTGTAGGGCGGTCACAACCAGTGACTTAGAAGCAAGCTTGTGTTGAAGGATCCGCTGTCTGCAAGCTGCTAGGTCACATTGTCACAGCAATAAGCAAGCCTTGCATGTGCATACATGGCAACCTGCATGTCCGGATCTAATGATGGCCAACAGGCTGAAACGCGTGATCCCACGCACTTGATGAAAGGATTCGCGATCGAAAGAAGAATGGCTGTGGTGTCCAACTATAGCTGCTACCTCGAGCAACATTTACACAAGGAGGCATACTGAGTATGCAGCTACCCGTGCTATACCCATGCCTCCCCTCGCTGCCAGGGGCCACATTGAATGATAGCCTAGGAGAAGCTAGCGCGTGACACACTGTCTGCTGCTGCTGCCTACCTGTGGCAGACACAGTGATGGTGATGGGTGCAGGGGACTTGGAGGGAGGTACGGAGATGATGGCAGCCTCACTGGGCTTAGTTGGGGAAGTAGGGGTGGGGGGTTCCTCCTCGTCCAAGTGGTCTGGGATGCCCTACAGGTTCAGGAAAGTCAAGGTTATTCCAGCAATTGAGCTCGCAGAAGCATGTGGCAGTGGTATATGTGGCTGGCAGTCTCCAAACTGCTTTTCAGAAACCCACCACTGCTATTACTGCCCCCAAATGCAAGGATGATCGCTCGAGAGCCATGGCCGTTGTAGCCAGCTTGAAGGAGGCAGTTGAGCAACATGAAGTCTCCCTCAAGCCTTGCCTCCAGTCAAACCTTGCCTTGGATTCTTATTGCTGCACACTATGATGCTTCCTCCTCTATCAGTCGCTGACAACGGCTGTTGGGTGTCGTCCGCGCCTATGAGACGCCCATATCCCAAGGAAAGCTTACCGAGGCTCTGCGGCTTCCATGATCGAAGACATCCTCAAAATTCAGGTCGCCAGATAGCAAAGATGCAAGCTCTGCTAATCCGTTGGGCGTGGGAATGCTCGCCTCCTTGTCAAGGCAGCCGCTGAACGAGGTTCGTACTTGCAAGCTTTGCACCACATTGGCAACTGCAGCTGTATCGGATGCCTTTCCGAATGCTGATTTAATGCCCTTAGGCATTCCTGGGAAATACTCCTTAGCTGACGGGTTCAACATTCTTTACAAGAGTACAATATGATTAAGTCGTTGTTACGCGGGCACCAAGGCCTAAATGACCCAGCAGTCGGCGCAGAGCAACACTACAGCCGACTGCTGGGGCTAACCAGCAGGGCAGCTACTGTCATTACCATCGTCATCTGGCATGTCACGATACAATTGCAGCAAAAATCCAGCTGGATTTGGGACGAAAGCGAGGGCAAAGCGTCCTGAGTAAACATAGGATGCAGGATATGTTATACTGGGCAACATAGGTAGCAATGAATATGCAACAAAAATGCACCGAAGCATAGGTGCTGTTGCTCAGGTCCGCCGACACTAAATAGCCGCCTGCAAAGGGAGCCAGCACATGGACTGAAGCATCGGCATCAAAAGAATCACCACGGCTCCAAAACCACTCAGTGACCTCAACTGACTCACTCAAATGCACTGGTGCAGGCGCGCAGGAGAAGAGTATAGGTTGCTGGACTGTGCACTAGAATCACAATTGATAAGGAGACTAATTGGATTTTCCTATAACCATCTTCTGGAGATTTACACGATTGACATGGTTCACTTCCTCCTGGAGAGCGCGTCCTCATCTGTCCGCCGTAGAGCATCATGGAAGACGTTTTTCTTCAACGTTAGCATGTTTTGCTTGGGCTACGGAGCAGCACTCCAGTTGAACAACATGCTGCGAACAGCAGTCCCAGACCCCAAGGCTCACCCACCCCTAGACTTGCGCCAGGGCTATCCACCAGAAGCAGTAGCGGCTGTACTTGAGGCTTATGGCTCTGAAGGACGCATGCTGTACACCTACATGGAACTGGTGGACTTCATCTTCATGTATGGGTACTCAATGCTCCTGAGTACTTTGCTCAGTGCTGGCCTGTCAATTGCTCCCCGCAAATCTATGAGGGTCCTAAACCTGCTGCCAGTAACAGCAGCAATCGTGGACGTTCTTGAAAACTCCACGATGCTTCTGATCCTGGCGACCTACCCCAGCATGGTGGACACCCTTGCACCAGTAGCAGCTTTTGCAAACAAGGTCAAATGGTACCTCCTCTATGCCACCATCAGCATGATGTTTGGGACAGGCTTCTACTGCCTGTATAAATCCCTTACGGTAGTGGCTAAGGGAAGTTACCAGCAAGGACAGCAGCAGCAGCAGCAGCAGGAAAGGGCCAAGGTAACACTCCCGAAGGCAGGGAAGTCGAGGAGAAGGACATGACGTTGGGCATTGCGGTACGTGTAACTTAAATGAGCCAAACCTACAAGCAGAGTCATATCTACAAGCAGTGTTGGAGTTACGGATGTGGATCTCTTCTGGAGATCCAGCCGTGATATGCTGCCAATTCAAACATGTGCTGGATACAGCCTGCATAGGATCAACCCCAGTGCCAGCTCCTATGCATGAGGTGGAGTCAAACATGTGCGCTGTACCGCCTCCATATGGTCCACGATAGATCACCCCAAAGGATCAGCTGTTTACATCTGTGGAGATCAGCAGCTGCTGGTGTGTGCTTCACTGCATGTGCAGCATGGCCATAGTGATGCTGCAGTATCCATCCAGGGTGATGAAGTAACATTGTGTGATCTCTTGCTTACGTGGATTTAGTCGGCACCTAGCTGGGGTCCTAATGGTGTCTACTATGTACTGCTGATAGGTGCATGAATGGTTGAGCAGCATGGTTGATGCATAAGTACATGTAGAAAATTGAGCCTGCTGTGTTTTGTTGTCAAGCTTCACTCGACATCTCAAGATGCGCACGCTAAGGACATTGTTTATAGTTTGGTTGTGACTACCTTCAGGACCGCAATGGCGAGTGCGGCGCCGATGAACGGGTGGGTGCATAAGTGATCCATTTAGGTGTCCGCAAAGATGTGTGTTTGCATCGATTCAACCGGGCTATGATTAGAGATGGGAAGTTGGCAACTTCTTTTGGTCTGTCTGATGGTGAAAGCTGTACAGGCTGTGCTACGAGTGCAGCTTGTTTCTGAGGTGTCCCAACGGATGTGCTGTAGTCCTCACGCTGTTTCCTGTGTGAGACACTGCACTGCTGTAAGAATGCGCTGCTCCGGCATCCCCTACTAGCCTCCTAATCCTGCCAGAGCCCCATCCTTGCTATGGATCTGATTACATAGCTATTGCAACAGCATACGTACAGCGAACCTCAGGCCCCAAAATAGAGCCTAGAGGAGAAGAGAGCGCCCAACACAGCGCCAAGAGCCTAAATACCCCAAACAGCCGAAGGACAGAGCAACCGATGCGTAACCTGAGAGTCACCCAGGTGGCACCAGCCATATAAGAATCCACGGACAAAGGATAGAACCCCAAACAACGACCACTCAAAGCACCATAGAGACAGATGTACATGCAGGATGAACCTAGCTGGTAGGAAGGATTGTCTGTATCCTTACATCTACCCCCCCTCCTCTCGAATCAAGTGAGCGCCCTCGCTCACAAAAATGTATCAAGCCTGCTTCAGACGATGGATGAATCATAATGAACCTATCTAACCTAGCCCTGAGCAAGGCATAAAACTGCTTGGCTTGCTGTTGACTGGGTCAACTGGTCAGCGCATGGCAAGTCGAAATGGGCTGGCCTGACATACATTGGCTAGCAAGGGATTTAGGGTGGGCTGGTGGCAGCCGATTGTTTGAGCTTGGACAGGACAGGAGTATGCCGTTGGAGCCTAAGTTGGCTCCTTGTGGGTGGCGCTGCCCCCACCGGCGCCCTGCTTTGACAGGGCCATCTGGTAATTGGTAATTGGTAACTATCATATGACAAACAAGAACAACATCTTACATCATGCCACACAAACAAACAGTGTCTTCCACCTCATCAGCTAACTTCTCCAAGCACATGTTCCATCATTCCATTGCACTAGCAAGAGCTTCCAAATGCTAAAGCTAATCACTATGACACGAAGCAAACCAAGCCAGCCACCAGTTCTTGCTAGCCTGCTACCAATCACGTCCTAGCGGACAAGCATGCTTCACTGACAGCCCTAGACCAGTGTCCTGATCCCCATTGTGAGCTCGCATGCAGGTCTGCAGACTGCAGCACAACACATATGGTTAACCTATATAGGAAAGACAGACAATGCGGTACTAGAACTATGGCCAGGAGACTAGCCCCCTACTAAAACATGTCCATGCCCACTCCAGAAGGTCTATGAGTGCCACTGTGGCCATAAGGCAGTAGCTAAAACTCACAACCCCACCACCAAACCACCATGTGCTGCTCTTCAAGCTTGGACTGCGGACGGATCCCTAAAAGAATCAACTGACATGTGCACTTGCATGCAAGTAAGGCACGCACATGTAGTCCACCCTGAGCATAAGCTCATCATGCAACTCCCGCCTGTGCCTCGCGTCGCAAAGGCTAAAAGCCCCTAGCCAGTCGTCCACCATCAGAACAACACAGCTGCTGAGGTATCGGAAACTGCATGCATATCGAAGCTCCTCGCGCGATGCTGCTACATGCCACAAAACATGCCTACACTGCCTTGTCTGATGCTCTGGTATACAATAGGAGTCGCAGCCATCTCATGCCTCTGTCGTCACAACTCGTCCTCTGCTCTGACGTCGTAGCTCTCTCAATGAGCGGCGCAGGATGTGCACCTCTCCTCGGGTAGCGCTTGCGGAAGCGTGTAAGGTCCCATCAGGTCCCATGGATCGCCTAGTCCGAAAACCAGATGTAAGAATGCGCTGCTCCGGCATCCCCTACTAGCCTCCTAATCCTGCCAGAGCCCCATCCTTGCTATGGATCTGATTACATAGCTATTGCAACAGCATACGTACAGCGAACCTCAGGCCCCAAAATAGAGCCTAGAGGAGAAGAGAGCGCCCAACACAGCGCCAAGAGCCTAAATACCCCAAACAGCCGAAGGACAGAGCAACCGATGCGTAACCTGAGAGTCACCCAGGTGGCACCAGCCATATAAGAATCCACGGACAAAGGATAGAACCCCAAACAACGACCACTCAAAGCACCATAGAGACAGATGTACATGCAGGATGAACCTAGCTGGTAGGAAGGATTGTCTGTATCCTTACAACTGCACAAAGTGCAATAGGGTCAATCGAGGGGGTGTTGACCATGGATGTTTGGTACATTTGCAGACTTGCTGGGCTTCCTCCTACCTTGCTTGATCCTGCTACCTCCCCACCACCCATGTGTGATGGATTCGAGCAAATTTTGGGTTTTAGGGGGCATTGGTTTCTCTCCCTTGAGTGTGCACGCTGTTGCATCTAGTCAGCTTATGTGTGGGCAAGTCCACCATTGGTTGTGTGGCTCCCCGATCGTGATCAGGAGCTTTCTATTTTTGGCCTGGATTTGTTTGGCTATTGGGATAGTTGGTTGCGATTTTTTATCAATTGATTGATCAATGGGGGCCATTCAAGCTTGCTGGTACCCAACCTCCGGGGCATTCAGACGCATAATGAAATTCACCAAAAGGAATTTGCATGTCGCAGGAATCTTGAGAATAACCCATGGAGTTACAGCGGTTGACCGTGCTGCAGGCTTTGTTTACCGGCTTGGTGTTTCAGTTCCTGCCAAGCGTCCAGGTACAAGTGTAGAGCGCAGGGGAGTCGGATGGATTTCCAGGCCAGCATGCTTCGAAGACTGAGGCAAGCTACACAGCAACTAGTCAGTTTGTAATCCTCCACTCTCGGCGTGCGGAAAACTGAGTCCATGGTGACACTGGCCACTTAGTCACGGACTGGTCATATCTCCGATTGGCTGCAATCAAGATGTACTCTTAGGGCTGTCGTCCGGTACTAGCTGAATTGAACATCGTCCAATTGAACGCCCAGATGCAGAAGCATAAGTCAGCAAGGTTAAAAACAAGAAGTTAAAAGTGCGTCGTGTGATGGTGTTCGGACACTACTACACTAGATTGCCAGAGAGCTTAGAGCAGCATCCAAGACCTCCTCGTATTTGTCATACTCACGTGCTATTGGTTCGAATGGCGGTGCTGGGGTAGCAGGTACCGTGTAACGGTCACATGCGTGAGGCTACCAATAAGGCTGCGTGAAGCGACGATACACCAGAACAGGCATGCTCGTTCCCCTTCGTTCCGTCTTCACGTCTTCTTGAGCGTGACTTGAGAGCTTTGAAGCAATGTACATGCCCAGCAAGGCAACCGCTCCAGATGCAGCTAGTGGGAGCCAGGCTGCCTTCTCTCAGTGGCGCGGACACCAGCTGCGAATCAAGGAGGTCACATTCCTGGTGTTCTTGCTTCTGGCTGCGCCTATGTTAATCCGGAATAAAGCGCGCGTTCGGCTGTGTGGTCTCTGGCAGAACAGCTGCAACGTGGGAGTTGCAGAAGGCCGTTTAGAATACTCACGACCAGGTCCTATGACCCTGCCAGCCTTGGACCTCTTACATATTGATAGATCAATCAACGGCACCGTCTACCAACTTATATGTGGTAAGGATGCGCAAACAGCACTCATCAAGGGCCCTGCCTTGGGCTGCACAAAGAGGTGTCAATGCCTTGAGACATACCTTTCTGGAGTTGTTCAAAGAGATTTCTGACGGCTTCGTAATGGAACCCAGGACGTGAGAAGCATTCGGAACCATCGTTGTCTCCATCATTGCTTTGGCAGGCTTTGGAAGCTGCAGAAAGTGCCCTGTCACATTGTGCTACTACAATTTGGTTGATCAGTGCCCCACGTATGCTTTTGCTGCCTTGTTCTGGACATGTGCAGAATATCTGTCCTTTAATGCGTAAAGTAACAGACATACACCCGCAGATGAAACCTCCAAGGAGATTGCAACTGTATCAATTGCAACGGTATCAATTGCAACTGGTATTGTATCTTAGAAGCCATGGTCGCTGTTTGCCATGCAGGCGATATCCTTGGTCCGCTTCCTAGCAGCACCTGGTGGACTATGTTTGGTACAGCAGCAGGTTGGATGTTGAAGATTATGGTGAGCCTTGCATTAGCAGCTGGGTGGAATGGCAGTCGTCCCTGGCGTCCTATACATCGATCATTGCTTGTAACTCTTGCATGCAGGATTGGGATGTCCAGCGCGTTATCAAAAGTCAGCAGCCGGCAAGCTTGTAAGCAACAGCCATGATCACGAAGGAGTCTGCTGTGCATCCTGAATGAACTGAAGCAATACACACTGAGCGAGTGAACAATCAATGATATTTCTTACTTAAAGCTATATGTGCAGCTCGTAAAAGAATGATGCGTGGGTGCTTGCCGACACCTTCTCGTGGACCTCTGTCAGGGGACCTGAAGTTTGCACTGTTTATCTTGCAAGTCTAGATAGGACTCACGAACCATCCATGGTTGCCCTGGCTGATCGCAGGTTGTACCGCTGCGCTCCTTGCTGGTTAGTGTGGTGGTCCAATGCTCGCTCAGCAGCTGCTTCATCTGGCTCACTCGTTGGCTGCTGATGTGGGTACTCCTCCTGCCATGGACTCATGCTCGTATCTGTCGGAATCAGAACCTCAAAACCAGCATGCTGGCAGCAACAAGACTGCTGGCACCACTCACGCACCTTGCAGTGCTCCACTCCGGAGTATCTGCAGCCCTGCTAAGTGTGCAATATGTCGGCATGATGTTTCCTTCTGGGCACATGACAGTGATGGTGTATTGGGCGTGGGCACAATTTGTGCACCAGGTAGGGAGAAGCTCATGGCATTGGAATTTACATATATATGAGCCATTTCTGTTTTCCAGGCAGCTGCGGTCCAGTCACGCAGTCCAGATTGTACATTCATATTGAATGGTGCATCCAAGCACAAATCCATGTGCAATGGTTGCGTCATTGATTGATTTAACAGTGAAGTACTTTATTTCAAGCTCAATGGTCTTTCAACACCCCTTGGAGGTGGGCAGATAGTGACGAGGCTACAGAGTAAGTTTACAGTGCTTTCAAAGCTCTTGCAATTACATAAAAATAAGGAACACGCCCATGCAGCATGCGCCCATGCTTACGTGGGCACACAGTGTTATACATTATACACACTATTCAAAGTAAACTATGTGGCACCATATGCTGCACTTCCGTGTAGGTTCCCCTCCGTGTCCAGCTTTGGCTTGGACTGGTGGAATGGGTTCTTTGGGAAATGGCCTGGCACAAGGGAGTGGCAGTATTGGGAGAGCAGCCCCTGACAGTGCCTGGCCGCGTAATGGGCCTCCTAGTGTGTTATCTGCTACCTATAGTTGCAGTCATGCTGTATGAGGGCTGGCTGCTCAGGCAGTTTGATGCTAACCAGCGCTTGAGGGCTGGAAGCAGCAGGGTTAGCTCATCAGCTACAGCACAGAATGAGGCAGGTGTGCAGCAGATGGACAGACCTGCCCTCCACGCTCAGCGTGCCAGCAGCAGCATGGGCGATGGCAGCAAGGAAGAAGGACATTGCCCGCCTCCCGGGGCCACCACAACAAATGACATTGGAGGCCATCAGCAAGGTGACTTGGTGCAGGCTGCCCTTGACCTTCCTGCTGTCAACTTGGGTGCTCCTGTGAATGGTGGAGGGAGTGTGCTGTCATTAGCGACAGAAGCTGCCTCTGGTGGTCAACCAGCTGCTGGCAGACAGTTTGTTTACAAAAGACCCAAGGGCTGTTTGCAGCTCGTCACCATTGCTGTCAAGGTAATGTACGCACTCACAATATAGATCATTCAATTGAAAATGCAAGACCTGCAATGGTAATGGACAAGCAGTTCTAGGCCGTTTGGCACAAGGCCCCAAATGACAAAGCTACACATGAATGGTGGAAGACTGAATTTTTAAGCTGAGGCTGGACGCAATGGCGTGCAAACTGGCCACCATATGGTGCAACAGATTGCAATAGTGCCATGTGATGCCACAGCTTCACCTCAAGAGCCATGGCGAGGTTATTTTTATTGTTCTGTTAGCTACTGGCGATCAATAAATTTGATTTATCATCCCAGCCGGATGGCACGTTCACTGCAAGGTCTGCAGTCATCGCCTTTGGTCTTGAAGGATGCCATGCAACGTGTGATTGGGATACTCTTTCTTGAAACATTGGCTTCCCTGGGCACTTCCAAATAATGCCTCCAGCGGCCTTGCGAGCACATTGGTTGATGCACTGATATGTTTGTAGGTGGTTTGAGAGACATTATGGCATAATGGTAAATTCACTGGTAGACTTGTCGTGCTTATTGTGTTAAATGTTTCAAAGGCAGAAGAACATGCTACTTTGGGCCAGCTGTAAGGAGGGCAAGCCCAAAGATGCTCACATGTCCAAAACACAGCATACATGGCCAGTAGTTCCATATATGCGTATGATGTGGGTATTTGTATCACATGCGTGTGACACATGCTGTAACTGTGGAGACCTTGTGCTTGTTTTGTTGAAAGGTAATCCACAGGAGCTCAGATGAGGAGCGCAATTGGTTTCCATACTGTCCTGTTTGTGTCCGAAAATGGCAGGGTGGGGTCCCAGGGATAGATTGACCCCATGTGCTTTCTTGGCTTGTGCAGGTCATGGACCTACAGGGGTTGTCCCATGAGGAGGCATCTCAGCGGGTACTACGTGGCATGGATACGGTCCTTGCCCAGCTGCCTGCCAGCAGTACCACCTGGACTACTCAGCAGGCATGTGTGCCTGGCTGTGTGCTGATGTTGGCAGATGTGGCAGTGGGAGAAGGAGAGAGGTACAGGGAAGAAGAGGTCCTGGGAGAGAATGACGGTGAGCAGGGGGAGCTACAGGGCGAAAACGAGGTAGCAGGGGGAGCATACCTGCAACAGCACCAGCAGCGGCCTCAGCTGCAAGGAGCAGCATGCCATGGGGGCACCTGGCGGATTGATGTCAGCCAGCGCAGTGCCAGCAACGCTCTATGCTTTTTGGCGTTCATGTCCATCAGCAGCTTCGAAGCAGCGGCCGGAGATGGGTCCTTGCTGAAAAAGTTTGCAGCAGTGTTGTCTCGTGCTGCTGCCCAAGAAGCCTCTACTGCAACACAGGCAGCAGCATCCGGGGCAGACCCATTGGCAATAGCATCGTGGGGTGGGATATTGCAGCTGGCCTTGCAGCTGCCTGAGGATCTGGAGCAGCAGCAGTCCAGAACTCGGGGACCCAACAGCAGCAGCAGCACCAGAGACAGCAGCACCGGCAGCAAGGCAGTACGTCTAGTCCTTGTGCAAGGGCAGTATGTGCTGATTGATCAAGAGGTACTAACAGAGGTCTCAGGAAGGACCTTATCTTTGCTTCTGCAGCTCCCTATGGTCGCTGCCAGGGTCTGCCAAACCCCAACAGCAGCAGCCTTGTATGTTCTACCAGCAGAATCTTTGCTGGAAGAACACAGAAGCAGCAGCAGCGGTGGGGCCAGGGCCGCAGTAGCAGTAGCAGCAGGTCCCCTAGCCCACCTCACACTGCTGCTGCTGCCACCAGCTGCTGCTGCTGAGCTACTGCTGTGGGTGGAGCAGCTGCAGCTGAGTCCGCAGCAGCTACAGCCCCTGCTGGAGGACATGGCTGTTGCTGTGGAGGCATGTGGGGCAGCAGCAGCTGGCCCAGCAGCAGCAGCACAGCTGAGCAATGCTGCTTTTGTGTGGGCCCAGGCTGCTGCTGCTGCTGGAAGGGTGCTTTCCCTAGCTCACAGCTGTCCTGAGCTGAGGGCCTGTGAGGATATGATGGCAGTATGTTGTCAGCAGCTGTTGGTGGCACTGAGGAGGACACAGCCACTGGCAGCAGGGGGGTTGCCTTCTGCAGAAGAAGCTTCACAACTGTCAGCTGCTGCTGCAGTAGTTGCAGGGGTAAATTGGTCAGTCAGCAGATCAGCAGTTGCAGGGGTAAATGCGTCAGTCAGCGAATCCGCAGTTGCAGGGGTAAATGGGTCAGTCAGCAAATCAGCAGTTGAAGACGTATCAGGACCTCAGCCAGAAGAAGGGATGGCAGAGGAAGGGGCCAAAGTGGCTGGGTCCGGGGGCTGTGAGGCAGTGTCAGCTGCGAAGTTAGACCGGAGCTCTGCGAGGGGAATGCATGCGGCAACACCGCCCATAGCAGCTTCTGAAGAAGCTCCACAACTACTGGCAGCTGCTGCATCTGGAGCAAGTGGATCAGTCAGCACATCATTTTCTTCAACTGCGGATCTAGTTGCGCTGGGGGTAAAGCCAAAAGAAGGGATAGCAAGGGAACTGGGTAAGGTGCTTGTTCCTGTGGGTTCGGGTGGGTTCACAGGTGGGAAGCTAGAAGAGAGCTCTACGCTGTTGAGGCATGAGCTGGGGGCATCCTCCACTCGAGCAAGTCCTGCAGCTGCAGCAATGCTTAGCAAGATGGGTTTGTGGTGGTGGGGTTGTGTGCTTGGTAGCCTTAACGGCTGGAAGCAGGGTACTTGGCAATCAGGAAGCAACAATGGAGTGTAGTCAAGCCACCGGGCGGCGTGGGTTGCCATGGGGGTTATCGACTTTTTATATGGGTGTACGTGCTGCTTACTGTGCTTATAGTGGCCTGCCGGTTCCCCATGTAGTGGGCATCTTTTGGTACCTCTTAGCACTGTCTGCAGTGGTATATTCTGCCTATGGGGTGTGGTTGTCTGCTTCCTAGTGGCATCTGACTGCCTTGGTGGCTGTTTGTTGGAGTGTATCAGGATAGTAGGCTTGGCATGATATCATTACATTTCTTAATATGCCATTAGCAAAGAGCTAGGGTCAGGATAGTAGGGTTGGAAGGATACAGGTGTTTTGATGGAGGGTTTGGAACGTACTACCTCCTGGCCCGCAGTGCCACTGCTAGCAAGGTCGGTCCCACTATACTGGCATGCATGATGGCTGTGCGTATATTGCTCCACCAGCTGCCACCCCTTTGGCTCCCCCTGCATGCTGCAGCTATGGTGTGTTGGCTTCAGTCCAGCTGGTGGCTCTCGGCTTCTACAAAGGATGAGGAGGCTGTCTGTCTTGGTTGCAGCTAAGAGGTTGGCTGTGGATTGTGCTCCGGCGTGGGGTATGACGAGACATGTCTGGCTGTAAAGGCTAGGGGCTTCGGGAGGGGGCAGTGGTTGCCCAATCACATGCTGTAGAAGGGCTGCTTTGGTGAAGGCATAAATTTTGATGACAAAGGACCACATGGCTGATGAATGGGTATAGGTATGTTGTCCTGCAAGCACTTAGCAGCAGCACTTAATGATCCACATGACGCTGACATGCTGAACGCCGGCAGGGAGTGTGGTCCCGTCTTGATTTTTGATTCATGATGCTACCGTGTGTGGGCTAGCATTGCATGATAGGCTGCTGCTTTGCTAAGTAATCCACAGTGTGGTGCTTTCTGCAAAGTTAGCTTGTTGCTGATGATGAGGGACTGTGGGAAGCATTGGTCCGAGCAGGAAAAGACTAGCCAGTTAGATTGCTTCAGGCAACTACCGGGAAGAGGCTCGGGTGTCTGAGTCCCGGATGTAGTAGCAGTTGGATGACTGCATGTTGCTTTCTCTGCTTTGTGGCAGTCGAATCTGTCAGTCCCCTGCTGTAACTGTAAGGGGAAGCACGGTTTGAATGTTACATTTGAAAAAAGAAAAACCCGGAGCCAACACGAGGCTCAAGGGGCTTCCAAAAAACCAAACTGACTAATATCATCAACTTCAACTAATTCGTTCTCATACTCATCACTAGAAACATTACCACAACTTGTATCTTCACTCGATTCAAATCTGTCAAGCTGCAGATCAAACACCCACTCAGTATCTTCATCTCTGAAGACACGCATTTTATGTACCAACTTCGTCAACATATGCTGCTTTGGATGACACATAAGCTTCCTTAAATCACCTTCACAGTAATCAAACAACTCACCAAACTCCGATCTGATTTCCTGGTAGGCAGGGCATTCCAGCATGAAATGCTTTCCATCCTCAACGGTATATGCCATGCATTTCCTACAATACCTCTGTGCCCTCACAGTACCACCATCAGCCCAACGTCCAGTCACAACACTCAGCCAGTGAGCTCCCACTCTAAACCTCATGAGATCAGCAAGATACTCTGGATTTATACAACGGTCATGATCAACATACCTAGCAGGCTGTGAAACACACTCAGCCATCCACGTATAATAGGTCGCATACGATACCTGATCCGAGGATGCAACCCTAGGATCCTCTGGAAGGTCACACCAACAAGCAGTCCACTTACTACCCCAAGTGCCTAGGACAACTTCTGTGTCTACACGCTCAATTTCTGTTACTGACCTGTTCAGCACAAGAGAAGTTACCTTCTCAGCATAATCCGGAACAACATCTTTAAGACACTTCATCATCTCAGCAGACCACAGCCGTCCATGTCCAGCAACAATCGACAACTCGAGGTTCTCTGTAAACGCTGCACGTAGCATAGGCGCAGATGTCTGAGCTACTAACCTATTCCAAAAGCCACAAGCCATTTTAACCCACGTAAATGATACAGGCATGCACCCCAGCTCCTCATGCAACAGTCGTTGAGATACCGACTTCCTCAACCAAGTCCCACTAACTTGTCTCAAGAACATGTTCTGGACCTTCTGGAGTGGATTACCCAATGGCAAGTTTGACGTGAGAAAGGGCAAAGACCATATTTCACACCCATATGACATAACTGGAATAACCATCGATTTGAACAACAGTACCCGTAAAGCAATCTGCTGAATGTCCCGTTCCTGAGTCTGGCGTACCACACTCCACATAGCTTTGGTTGCAGCACACCTCATAACATCCACAGCACCTTTAAAACCACGATCAGATTCCACAGTGATACCCAAATACTTGAAGGTACTGACAACCTCAATGGCCTCCCCTGCATACTGCCATGAGCAACCTACTGCGTCCCGGGACCTGCAAGACAATATCTGTGTTTTCTGGACATTGACTGTCATGTGCTTTAGGTCACAAAACTCTTTCAGGGCATCTAGTTGAGACTGCAGTTCCACAGCTGTCTCTGCAAACAACACCACATCATCCGCATACAGAAGTAGCTGACACTTAGAAGGACCCACCTGCGCACCACTATTTGGCAAACGTTGCCTCACAAAATCTTCAAGCTCATCAATAAACAAACCAAACAGCAGTGGCGAGAGAGGGTCCCCCTGTTTCACACCAATACTACTCTGGAAAGCCGGCCCTACCTTCCCATCAACCCGGGCATGCAAGGGGACATTTCTGTACATGGCTGCAATGGATGTTAGCATCGTTCCCCATATACCCAGGGACGCAAGCCGCTGGAATAAGAGCCTACGATCAACAGAGTCATATGCCTTCTTGAAATCCACAAAACAACAAAACAATGGCTTTTTCTGCAGGCGGTACTTATCAATCACATGCCTAAGGATGAATAACTGGTCTGTGGTTCTCATGCCCTTACGAAAACCAGCTTGCGCTTGTGCTCTGTGCCCATGCTCCTCAGACCACTTTGACAAGCGTTGCTCCAACACCATGCTGAACACCTTCCCAAACACATTGCCCACCGCTATACCCCGATAGTTGTCCTTGCATGTAGGGTCACCCTTTTTAAACACAGCTGAGATTGCTGCTTCAGACCATGAAACAGGTGGATCACCAGACTCAAAAAATGCATTGATTACAGCATGCACTGGCTCTAGTAACACATTGCGGAATACAGGGTGAGAGCCATCCTCCTCCTCAAACTCCCTAACTACAGCATCTTTCAGGAACTCTGCACGAATACCATCTGGACCAGCTGCTTTCCCGCGCTTTAGCTTGTTGAAGACAACAGCCATCTCATCCAACTCAATAGGTTCATTAAGCTTAGACGCCTTATGCTTAGCACCTAGGGTTGTGTCAAGTCCTAACTCACTAACCAATGCAGCAACATCAGCTGCACCTTGCTGGAGCCACGTTTGCTCACCACCACCAAACAGACTCTCCCAATACTGTGACCACGAAACTAGATCTTGTACAAACTCACGCCTCTTGGCCCCTTTAAAGTACAACCAAAACCTACGCGGGTTATGCCTGATATCATCTCTCATCCTAGATAACAGCTTGTTGCTATAGTATCGCTTCCATCGCCTCTTCACATGATTAAATGCCTTCCGATACTCACGAGCAGCATGTGTATCCCCTAATTCAATGGCACGCCTCAAAGCCTTATGCTCTGTTTTACAGTGTTTGAACCAAGGATTGACATCTCTAGCACTGGCACCAGGCGAACTCTTGACAGTTCCAAAAACACTGCATGCTGTACCATAAATAATAGTGCGTAACCGCTCGGCAGCTTCAGCTCTGGTAACTTCACCATCTGTAACTTGCCTGGTAAAACCCCGCAACAAATGATCCAGAGTGGCACCATACTCCTCGCGCTTTTCAGGGACATATTTTGGAATGGGTACCTCCCTGGCTGGTCGGCTGGGCGCCTCATGCAGGCCATTATTATACGGCTGGTGGATAGGAAAGATAAATTGACCTTCCAAAGGGTGATGGTCACTCAAAGGAACATTAGACAAAACACGAAGCACCTGGAGTTGTGAGAACATACGCTGGTCAACCACACAGTAAGAAGCAATCATGGCAAGTGTAGTCCTTACACCAATGGCCCCTCCCTTATTCTTAAGTGGGAAGGCAACTCACGCCCCTCCTTGCGCAGCTCCCTCCCTTGCTCAAGGGGAGGTAATTTCTTCAGCTGCTTATCTCATTAGCCACAATACAGTTGCTGAGTTCACTTCTTGAGTACGGGCCTGGGCTGCTCAGTGGTTGATGTCAGTGAATATGAGGCCAGCCACCAGAGCTGTGTGTCTACTCTGTTTGATTTACCTCAACATGAGAGGTGAATGAAGAGATGATCCTGGAAAAAACAGCCACCAGAGCTCCTTGTCTACTAAGTAGGCCTTTATGCTGCATTCAAATGTATGAGCAAAGTCAATGTTATGATGAGAGTTGCAAGGCGGTTGGCCGCTGGTGTTGATGGTCAGTAAGGGTTGGGAAATGATGCGTAAAAGTGGACATGTGTTGCTGAGACCCTTTGGCAGCCTGGGCTACTGGTGTGCTACATGAACCTTTGTTACTCGGGGCCTTCGGCAGCAGGTGTTATTGATTAATACAACTGATGATGCCAACAGATGCAGGAGCTCCTAATTGTTCTGCAGTTGTTTTGTGACGGACGGATTTGGGATGAATGTTAACATGGTAAAGACAACTAACACTGATGATCATCAGGGTGGAAATTGCATGCCACAGCACCTAACTTTTCACATGGGTCTTACTATTATGCTCTAAAAGCATAGTAAGCCTGCCGGTTCCCCATGTAGCAGGGATCTTTTGGTACCTCCTGGCACTGCTTGACGTGATGTATTCTGCCTATGGGCTGCATGGTTGTCGCTGTCTTCTGCTTTCAGTGTGTGAATCTTACATTGGCAAACCCATCGGCACGCGTGCGGTGCCACAGTTCACCACAGGGGTGGCAAAGCCACTAACACAGATAGAACCAGGAAAAAATTGAACACCATCCATTCATAGCAAATAGGCTGAGGTGGCTGGGGCATGTGGGCCGCATGGAGGAGGGCAGGTTGCCGCATATTGCGTTGTTCTCTTCATTACATGGTGACATGACGAGGCCAGTGGGTAGGCCTCGCCATACCTGGGAGAAATGCGTGTGTGCAGATCTGAAGGTGCTTGGTCAAGATGAGGGGAGCTGGGAGGCTTCATGTCAGATTAAGAGTGCTTGGAGGAAGAGGTTGTGGGATCTTACGCACCCTTGGGAAAGCCAACGGTTAGTGAGGTGTAGAAGGCGCACTAAGCAAGCTATTGATAAGCATGTGGAGCGCTATGTGGTGCCTTTCAGTGGCTGGGAGGATGGTGGTTCACCAGTACCTAGGTGGTGGGAGCCACCTCCAGCCCCTACTAGGGTGGTGCTTGATCCTGCTGCCTCCCCGCCACCCATGTGTGATGGAAGTGGAGCAGGTTTTGGGTTTTAGTGGTGGTGTTTGCTTCCCCTTGGTGTGCACGCCGTTGCATCTAGCCTCAGCTTGTGTGTGGCAAATCCACCATCGGTTGTGTGGCTTCGTGATTGTGATCAGGAGCCTTGTGTTTGTGGCCTAGGTTTGTTTGGCCATTGGCATTGCTGGTCTTGCGTTTTGATTGATTGATTGATTGACCATCCACCAGTTGAACTCCATGTTCATGCATGTTCAAGCAGATACAATGATGTAGAATAGTGGCATCTGACTGGCTTGGTGGCTGTGACAGTCCACTGTGTCAGGATATTAGGGTTGGAAGGGTACAGGCGTTTCAATGGAGGGTTTGGAACGTGCTATCTCCTGGCCTGCAGTGCAAGGTTGGTCCCACCTTTATGTTCCATGATATGCCATAGCAAATAGTGCCATAGGCCCTGCTCCTCAAGCCGTTAGGGAAAACAGGGAGGTGGTCCCAGTAATAAGGCATGCATAATGCTGTGCTGGTGCAGCACTATAGTATAGTGCTGCACCAGCTGCCGCCCCCTTGGCTCCTCCTGCATGGTGCAGCTATGGTGTATTGGGTGTGGAGGCTTCAGACCAGCTGGTGGCTCTCGGCTTCTTTTAGTAACAAGGAGGCTTGGATGGAGCCGCTTGTCTTTGGTGCTATTGGGATTGCTGCTTTTGTAAGCCAGGAGGCTGGGAGGAAAGTAGCATACATCAAAAGCTTGCAGTGAAGTGTGAGGCACTGTGGTGTGCACAATAAGCAGGTTGTCTGCGGCATGCTTGATGGGGCCTGCTAGCATGAGATAACCTTGAACGCTTTCAGTTACTGATGGATGTGCTCATGGAGTTATGGCCATGCAAACAGAACACACACATGAGAGAGGGAGATAGCTGAGAGGTCGTTTGTGTATTGGTCTCCAGTGTGGGGTATAGGGAGGCTTTCCTTGCTCTAAAGGCTAGCAGCTCTGACAGACGGGGGCAGTGGTTGCCCAGTCACATGCTATAGAAAGATTGCATTGGTGAAGGCATACAATTTGATTACAAGAAACCATATGGCTGATGAATGGCTAAAGGTCTGTTGTCCTGCAACTACTTAACAGCAGCACTAATGAACCGCCTGATGCTGGCATGCTGAACGCCGGTAGGGAGCGTGGTCACGTCTTAATTGTTGCTTGATGTTACCGCATGTGGGCTAGAATTGCATATTAGGGTGCTGCTTTGCCAAAGTGATCCACTATGTGGTGCTTTCTGTTGTTCAAGGTTAGCATGTTGGTGAGGGACTGTGGGAAGCATTGGTCCGAGCAGGAAGGGAGTAGCCAGTTGTGTTGTTTCAGGCAACTACCGGTAAGAGCCTCGGGTGCCTGAGTTTTGGATGTACTAGCGGTTGGATGAGTGCTTGTTGCTTTCTCAGCTTTGTGGCAGTCAAATCTGTCGGTCCTCCTGCTGCATCTTTAAGGGGAAGTAGTGTTCTTCAGTCACATATCTCATCATTGGCCACAATTTTTGTTTGCTGAGTTCACTGGGCTGCTCAGTGATAGATGGCAGTGTCTATACGATCAATGAGACCAGCCATCAAGACTCGTTGTCTACTTTGTAGAATATAATGCTGCAATTGTTTGGATGCAATGCTTCCCAGGCTTTCATGAGAGTTGCAAGGTGGTTGGCCGCTGATGTTAGTGGTCGGTAGGGGTTGGAATACAATGCCTACAAATGAATTTGCCAGAGCCTGCCTCCATACAACAGATTTATTGAAAGGGGTCTCTGCCAGCAGAACTACTGCATGGTCGGCGACCCCATTGCAATAATGTGCACATGTATCCCATGAGTGCATGTATGTGCATTGCAGCAGTCGTCCCTTCTCTAGCTGCACTTCGGGATGGGACTGCAGGGGGCACTGCCTTTCCTTCTGTTGTGACTGGCCAACTTGAGCGCTTGGCCCTATACATGCTTGTCTGTGCCGGTGATCTGTCAAGCTGAGTAAAAAGAGCCATGTGAAGGCTGTAGGCTTTGCTGTTGGCCGGCAAGTTCACCCATCTCCGTCCCCTATACCAAGCTTGCAATGGCATACCTTACTACGCTGGCCTACTTTTGTAAGTGTATGCCGCAAATGGTGTGTGCGTATATGTAACCATGCAATCTTGCAATGGAGGCAGGCCCCCTGTTACTGGACCTTTGGCAGCCTGTGCAACCGATGCCAGGTGTATTGTGTTGAGTGATGCATAATGCCCCAAGGACCCTCCCGACCAGGTGTATTGTATCTATCTTCTGGTAGGATGCCATGGTGTTGGCTTGGAGATGTCTGGGCGCTTGGCTCATCCCCACCCCGTATCTGCATTGGAGCTCTTTCTGTACTGATGTGCTGCAACCTGTGTGTTATTGAGCCTTTGGCAATGTGTGTTGCTCATGTAGTACATGAACCTGTGTTACTCAGTCTTTGGCAGCCTGTGCGACTAATGTGCAGGAAGTGTATGGCATACAAACTTGAAGATGAAGGGCATTTAATGATCAATGGAATGCCCCATAACAGGGGATTCAAGCCGAGGTTTTCAGGAGTTGTTTGAAATTGTGGAGGGACATGAGAAAGCTTACGTACCATCCAAAGCAGCACATCTTGGCAAAGTTGGTACATAAGATGTCATTAGTATGCGTGTTTTCAGAAATGAAGGTTTATGTTTACAGCTTGATAGATTTAAGCCAAGTGACAATGAAAGTCGCGCTGATGTTTTTAGCAGCATTGACAATGAGAGTGAGTTGGTTTTAATGGACCTTAGTCAACCTGGTTTACGGTATTGGAAACCTCTGAGCCTTGTTTTGGCTCCAGGTTGTTCCTTTCTCCTTGTATCACCTTGGAACCCCCAGCGCATGAAGGTGTGTTACTGATGTGCGACAATTTTGTTACTAGATGTGCGGCCACATGTGTCACTGGTGTAAGTGCTGCAACCTGTGCTGTAGTGAGCCTGTTGTGCCTAGGCTGCGTCGTGGGTGAGCAGGGTCACCAGGTGGTTGCGGAGCCGGCAGTTAGCTTCAACCGCCTGTCTCTTGCCTTCCGCTCTGCTTGTGTGCCCCTGCATTGTGGCATAATAGCCGTGCGCTAGCCTTGGCACGTTGGTGAAGGTGCTTTGGCTTGATGCTAGTACGTAGATACCGGCTGCTGCGATGTTGGAACGATAAAGTGATACTACGACCCCATATCCCTCCTTTGTTCCATGTCCCCATGATTATGCAGTATTTCCATGCAGCCTTGGTTGGTCTTTATCCCCCCCATGCTCCATAGTGGTGTGATTCTAGGGTTTAGCATGTGCACTGGTCCCTCCTGCAGGTTCTTTTTGTCCTGTTGTGCTGGGCCCAGGCTGTAGTGACCTGAATTGTTTGGCATGTAGCGTGGGCTACAGCCTTGCCTTTGTTGGTGTTGAGATCCTATTGCATGGCATCTCAGCCTCTGTCTCTTTTGGAGGGGGGAGAGCCCAGTGCATGCACCCAAACAAGCTACAAGCCAGAGTCCTTGATGCTTGAGGTAGTCTGGGATGATGTGTGCTTGTGGTGAAGCCGTGCCAATGTAGGCACGCACTTTGAGCGTTGTAAACCTATGCTTGCTACAGTGCCCCTAATGATGCGTTGCAACCTGTGTACCCAAGTCACTGCACCTGCGCTACTTGAGTTGTGCTGTGGCACATGGTCTTGAATATGCTGCACTACCTGTTCTTGCAGTTCTTGTGTCTCTAGAATCAATTGACAATTAGGCGATGTCGGTAATGTTGGCTGGGATGGATGTGTGGTCCCGCCCCAGCTGGTGGGTTTCTGCCATTGTCGCTGCATGGGGCCATTGATTGCCCATGTATGTCTGGACTAATTCCACTAGTTGTTGAATGTTTTTTTGTTTGTTTGTCGCATCTGCTGGTGTCTCAAGCTCTCTGTGCTCGTGCCATATGGCGTCTTGGCCCCCACTTGATGCACTGTATATGTGTATGATTAGGTGTTGGCGCCAGTCTTCGGTGCAAGGTTCGCTCACCTTCCCTTCTTGCATTTATATGAGGTGTGCTAGTGAGTACTACTTTGGATGCGGTTGCGTTCGATGGGTTGGTTTACCTGGGTGTGTATCGGGCCAGTTTGTGACTGCATGCGCCTGCTGGTGTGCAGAATGTGTATGTGCTGGCCAGGCCGATCTCAAAAATTAACCGCCTGGATATGTTCGAAGGGGTATTGAGTGCGAGGTACTGCAAACAAAGTGCAGCAGGAAGTTACACGTGTGGGCTGCCCGAGCGGCCCGCCCGGCCATGTGCACTACTGACAGCTACCGAGTGCCCACCGCACGCTCGGCCGATGGGTCTGCCAGTCGGTAAGATTCACATACACGCGTGAACCATTAGTTCACTTAAAATCCTAACGAATGACATGAAGTGAAGATATTCAAATTCCACAATTGCGCATCAGAGCGGTACGGAGTAGCCCACAGTGACTGCGACTTATCCGTGCGGTTCCATGGCTCGAGTAATACAGTGAAATCACTGTATTGAGAGGGGTCCTACGTCAAACCAGGCCACCATCCTAGCCAAGAGTGGATCCAACATACACAAAGGTGAAGGCCATCACTGGTAGGAGACCCAAGCAGTAGCTTGGCATGTATCCAGCTGGGATTGGAGTCCAACCAAATATGCATCAGACAAATCACCAGAACGACCTGCATCAAACTGAACATGTCGGCCAAAGAGTAACCATCCAAAGGCAGGGCGTGGCAAACATAGTCAGGTGTGGCAACACCTCCAAGTGCATTCCGCAAGGCCATCGATCACACCAAACCAGCACCGCCAAGCGAGGGCAGGACCAACACACACAGGACCCACAAGTCCACGTATCGGCATCCACAGGTTGGCACGCATACAGAAGCTACACAGCTACCCTCAGAGCAGATAGTTAGCTTCACTGATGGCCATCGTAATACAACACCCTCTTGCTGCGCCACCAAAGCAAATACTACCTCCTTCCCTCTGCATATGGCCGGGCAACAGGACCAACAATTGCTGGATGGCGTTTTCACACCACATTTGCAGCCTGACGCTGTAGTTCCCACCTACATGCAAGCGGCTGCTCACTCCAACAAGACAATACCTTTTTCACCTCAGCCACCAAGAGTGCCTGCTCCATCCCAGTGATACCACAAATGCACTGCATTGCTGATAACAATTACCAAAGCCATATGCCCTGCCAGGAATCATCCTGCAGCTTTTGGCAGATGATTGGAGGAAAAGACTAAGACAGTCTATTTCACCTATCAATTGGCAGGGTGTGACGCTCAAAGGCAGGATGTGACACCCATACAAAAGCATGTAAAAACCAGAGAGGAGCTGCAGCTCAATAGCAGCTACAAGTTGACCATGACAGCTGAGCAATTGCATGCCAGGTATCCAAGAGAGCACTCTTAACAAAGAAAAGCTCTCCTGCAGCAATAAAAGAGACAAGCACAAAAAACCACGTTGAAAACAGAGATTTGCAGCTGCAGCTCAGCAGCAGCCACCAACCAATAAATGACAGCTTGGCATATCTATGCCAGCTTCACCGCCATTGTTACAGCAATAAGTACAAAAAAACAGGTTTATGCAGGAGGATTATTGTGTTCCCCTGCGTCACCTCACTGTCAAAACAGTCCGGATTACAGCTGCAATATGGATTCTTGCCTCTGCTATTTCTGGACCTCAAGAGGAGCTTGCAGTAAAGCTTGCTACCCCTAACACTACCTGCAAAGACATTCCTGCAGCTGCACACCAGATTACTATAAGTGCAATGTACATCAGCCCTAGGGGACTGCTCCACAAAATCAACCTGTGGAGAGGATCTTCCATGACCCATTAACCTAAGCTGCTGTGTACATACATCCCTGTCCTGCTCCTAATCCACTCTCCCTCATGAACTCAATATCCAAAGAGCATCCCACTCGTACCCAAACCCAAGACTTCATTGTTCCATGTGCCTGTAACGAAGTACATGCTAGCTTTTTATGCACCAAACCCTCTGAGGGAGAGCAAGCACATGACTAAATCACAGCGCAGACATTCACTGTATACTGTGAACCAACACACAATGTTGGCTCCTGTCCACCACCATCTGGATCCACCTCAACCATCTGTGTCTGGTGCACTGCATCTACTGAATACTCTGGCAGCAGACTGCACTGCCTATACACACAAACTGCCATCCCTCACCCTTCTGTTACGGTTTGTTAACCTGAGCGCTTGGACATTGTCCCTAGCTTTGCAGGCTACAGGTGTAAATGCCAACCTTTTCCCAGGACCTCCCACCAGACACATCATACGTGAAGCTAGCTGCTTTTTTACAACCCCTCAATAATACCCCACCCCAGAGCTGCCACACAGCCTACCACACAGGGACTCAAAGGACCCTCCTGAGTGCATTTCTGCCCTTTACTTATCCCTGCCGGCGCTTAGTCCCCTTGGCAGGCTGTGTCTGTTTTGCTCGCCAAGTGAATTCAGCAGCCAGCTGAGCACCCCTCCCACTAGTTGAGACGCCACCCCCTGGTGGTGGTACACCAACACCACTAGCACCACACCTACCACCAGCACGCGGGTGTCTACCCCTGCCTGCTCCCTCCCCTACTCCACGGCCACCATTGTGGTACAATGCTGGTTGTGGCACCGGTACTAGACCGAGGTATGCAGCCTGTGCTGGCAATGGTGGTGAATTGTATACAGCAGGAGGGACCAGTGCTGCAACTGCTGCGTGCTGCACTGCCACCGGGGCTCCTAGACCTCCTGCTTGCTGCAGCCCTGCTGGTGGCCCATGAGCTCCTAATAAAGTCGCAGCTGCTGCTGGTGAGGCTGCTTCTGTTTCTCCTCCATCAAAGCCCTCCATGTCCATGTCAGAGAAATCCTCATCTGCATCTGATGCGGCAGCTGATGGTGGCTGCTCCCCATCCTCTACTGCTGCCATCTCCATGTCATCTGCTGCTGCCCCCTCTGCCTCAGCACCCACTTCTATCCCTTCTTCCAATGCTGGCAGTATCTGAGGTTCTCCAGAACCCTTACCCCTACCTGCTGCTGCCCCCGCTACAGCTCCCTCCCCACCAGCTGCATCATCTGCCTCGGTGGTGCGCCTTGAGCGTCTTCCTGAATCGTACATCTCTGTAATTTTTGTACCAGCCACAAGTGCTGCGGCTCTTGGCTCCGGTCCGCGCATTGGGTGAGGGTCTTCCCCTGCCTGCCTGCTGCTGCTAGCGCTGCTGCCACCTGCCGTGATGCCTGCACTGCCTTGTCCTGGCCCCTCCCCGCCCTCCCCTGGTCCCCTCAGTCCTGCTGCTGCTGCTGCAGTCGTGTCCCCAGCTCGGACAGCAGCAGATGGCCCCTATCGCTGAACACGCCGTATCCTACGAACTGTTTGATGCTGCTGCTGCTCCTGTAGCACAGACGGTGCCTGATGGTCTAGGGGAGCGACCAAGCTGCTCTGCTTAGAGCTATCCACCAATCCTGCGGTTGCCAGGTCAGAAGCCAGCTGGACGAGCTCCCCCAACCGGACACCGGACCTCCCGGCAAGTTGCCGCCCACCACACCCGGGCCCCTTACCATTCTCCTCCCCATCATCATCATTACCATCATCATCCTTGCCCCCCTCCCAAACCCTTCCTGCTCTGCCCCAGCCCCGGCGTCTAAATCGCGAGCCCCCGCCCTCGCTATCAAACCCTCTGCCCAATTCTTCCAGGCCTGAGCGCATGCCCCTGCCCTCCCCTCCCAAACCCAACCTGCCAGCCCCCACAGCAGAACCCAGCCCCTGACCTCCTGCCCGACCCTTCCTCTGTCCCGGCCCCTTGGCAGGCAGTCTGCCACCAGCCCACGCTCCGGGGATACCGTAGGACCCAGGCCTCCACCCATCCATATCCTCATCATCACCGCTGCCCACTCCAGAATCCTCTGGAGCACTATTCCCACGGTCCCAGCCGCCCATTGCTCCCGACCGTCCACAGCCCACCCCAAGGTTGTCCGCAGTCCGCCGATTACGGCGCAGCCCTCCCCCACCAGGTGCTGTGAACTTGCCACCAGCACAACCTCTAAATCTGCTGTCAATAATGAGGCGAGCAACCAGGTTCCTCCATGCCCTGAGAGCACTATGCACCACCCCACCTTCTCCATCCTCATCAGCATCATCCTCATCCCCATCATCATGTCCCCCGAAATCAGCCCCCGGGCCATATCCATCATGCTCTGCACCCCCACCCATTACATCCCCCTCCATCACACCACCCTGCTCATCCCCCTGAGCTTCCCCTGCATCCGAAGGTGCTGCCGAATGGCTGACCCCTGGTGCGCCTGGCTGCTGCTCCCAATTAACTGCAGCAGCACCCCCAGCCCCACCATCACCACCACTAGACCCCCCAGACGCTGCGGACACCGTTCCGAGGCTGCCACCCTCTTCCACGCTCATGCTTGTGTTTTGCAGCATGATTTGTTCAACCACAGCAGCTAAGCTTCCCTCTACAGCACGCACCCTAATCCCCAGCTGCTCATGCTGCTCCTCTAATGAGTTCCTGGCTGCCTGCACCCCCCCTGCACCATGTCGAATCCCCTTTCGATGCCTGTTTGCAGCTGCTCCTGCCTAGGCTGCATACAAGTGAGCAGCTCATTCCCGTGCCAGATGAGTTCCTGGTGGACACCCTGACCAAACTCCTGCAGCTGACCACCCAATTGTGCTGCAGTCAGCTGTGCAGCAGCCAGCTGCTCTACTGCTGTCTTATTAGCAGCAGCAGAGGTAGCCAAAGACTGCAACTGAATGTCCTGAGCTTGGACCTGTTGCTTAAGCGTGCTGAGCTGTTGCTCATACGAAGTATGAAAGCCATCTAGCTGCCTGCCCTGCTCTGCAAAGGAAGATTGCAGTTCCTGTAGCTGCTCACTGCACTTGACTTGCTGCTGCTTGACGTCAGCAAAGCCTGCCAGCAATTTACCAGAGAGAGCAGTCACTGCGGCCATGATGGAGCTGGCAACTGCTGTTAACTGCTGCCCACTGCTAAGCCCAGGCGACAAGGGGTTGTGCGAAACAGCAGCAGCAGCGGCGGCAGCTGCAGAGGCAGCAGGTGGTGGTGGCTGATGGGCTGCATCATGATCACTGGGTGGTACGGCACCTGTGCAAACATCAGCAGCTGCATCAGGCATCCCCGTGCCAACCCCTTGGTAGGTCGCTGCAGCTTCAGCACATGCAGCTGCAGCAAGCAGGGGCCCTGGCAGCTCATCACCCCCCCGCTTGGCTGCACACAAGCCCCCGGCCGCGCTCAGCTGCTCTGTTGCTGATGTGCTACATCTGAAGTTTTGGAGCGCACCAGAGGGCTGACCTGCCACTATTGCTGCTGCACCTTCTGAGCCAAGGCTGGTCCTGCATGGCTCATTGCCAGCCTCTGCGCTGCCTGCACTGCTGGTATGGGGATGGCTGCTGGAAACTGGGGCTTGCCCGCTTTGAACACCCTCAGATGGTTCTGCAGAGAGCCTGTTGCTCCCAAGGTTGCTCTGCTGCTGCTGCACTGTCAGTGTTCCTGGTGCCTGTGACCCAGGGCAGAAGGGACACGGTCATGAAAGCATTAAGAGCAGCATGCCACAGTAAGTGCCCGCTCTTCCACTTCTGCCCCCGCCTCAAGCACGGGCGCTTGCTTGGAAGCAGTCAAAATGTCAGATCACAACAGTTCTACCATAGCATTCATGTAGCCAGCCTTGTCAAGCATGACGCACGGTTGGTGTGTCTCGTGGTGGGCAAACCCATTCTGCTGCAGTGTGAGCAGATCATATGGTGTTTTCCTGCTGAAGCCGGCTTCTCAAGTGACAGAATGTATTATGGAGATGCAGAATAAAGATGCTAGAACTTTTACCAGGACACTTGCAAACTCACCACTGCAGCCATGAGTTCCCTCTGCACTGGACCTTGAGCCACATAGGCTTCTTCAGCCACACCCTGCTTGGTCATCATGCCACATTGACTGCCAGTGCTCTTAGCAGCCTCCTGCAGGCGTGCATCCGGCAGACATCGAGTGAGCTCAGAGAAATTTGGGGGAAATCCCAGTTTAATCAGACATCAGAAGGTCCACCATCACTGGTAGCAGTTGCAGATGGACCACAGTAGGTTGTGCCAAAACCAAGGACAACAGCAGAAAGTCCTCGGTACGATGTTGTGCTGCTCTGGTTGTGTTTATTAACCATGCCTACTTGGCATGCTTTCTATGCTGAACTACTAGAGCTTGTATTTGTGAAAGAATGTACATATATGCATGCATACAACCGTAAGCCGAGTGCATGATCCCAGCACTCACCAGTTGTCCCAGTGCTTGCTTGCTTGGACCGTGAGTAGGGTGGGGAGCTGAAGAGCCTCCAGACATGTTGTGCCGGGCTCCTAGATGGGAAGGATCTTGGTTTGGTCCCTGTGACAACATTAATGAGCACACAGGTAGTAAGGCATAGCCTTGGCTGATACATAGGTGACGATGCAACAGCACTTGGACAGCACTCTGGTGTTCACCGGTGTTAATGACGCAATGGGCATAAAGCAATGGGCATTTGCAGCAATCTGAGCAAAGCGCTTGCGTGCTTTGCTTGGTGTTGGCTGGATCAGCTGATCAGGCAGGACGCTGGGCTGGCTTGGCATACGTGGCTGGCAAGGGACCAAAAGGTCTTTTTATGTTGAAGCGCTTTGAGCTTGGTGTTCGCTCGAGTTGTTCTCCTCTATTCTAACTGTCAAACTAGACAGACTGATAAGAGCTGGTCCCAAGCAAGGGCGCTTGGGTACTCTGGCAACAGCCAGATTTGGTGGCTATCAGCAGGGGACACTTGGTACTTAGGGCAGTAGCTCTTCTTACCACAGAAGATGCAGGCCCGTTGCTAGCACCCCCACAATCAGCCATGCTGCCCTCAGGTAATTTCTGCACCTGCAAAAATGCAATGACAACCATATGAGTCACCAGGTCTAAAAACAGCTACTGGATATGGAGCATGCAGCATGCAACCCTCCATGCAGCTGTAACTGGCCACACGTGCTTCTTATCCTACCATCCAGTTGGTTTTGCAAAAAAATCAGCCTTGCAGGCCTGTTTGTTTTCATCCCCCATCCATGTGGTAGCTTACAGGGGCACAAGGTGTGGAACTAGCATCTTTTGCCTACACTCATTGCCATTAACCTTTGCTGGACACAGGTTTGGTTAAGTTAGGATCTGATCAAAGCTTTAGCTTGCACATGCTCCCCGGGAGCACAACTTAGCAGGATTTGGATCATGAAACCAGAGCGGCGAGAAAGATCGAACTATGAAGTAACAAGTTGTTCAACAATACGACTTAGGATGTGTCAATAGGGCATGCCAGTGCTTGGAACCTTGACAGGTGACATTTTGCAAGCTTTCCAAGGAGCAGGTGAGGCCTTCTTTGCTGTCACTGCATTAAGGTTCCTTTCAAACTTCCCTTCTCACAAGGCTGCCCAGTACTTAGCTCAGGTTGCTATCTGCACGCCATGAAGACAAGCTGCAACACTGCTATGCATTGACCTGCTCCAGCAAAGCCTTTGCAGCCGTACCCACTGCAGTGTTGTTGAAGTAAGCCAGTGCAAACTAAGGAGAGCCACCAGGTGCTACCTCTGCTGCATTCAATAAAGGGCCGCGAACAAGCTCACCTGCAACGCGATGCCACTTCCATCATAGACTGTGCTCTGTCCTGATTTTCCTCTGGCTGAAGCTTGCTCTGTGGCACCCTTGAGCTGCACAGCAGAAAGCATACCTAATGCTATGCCCATGGCTGTTTCTCATGCTCTGGCTCACTCGCATGCATATGGCCTGTAGGGCCCTGCATGACGAGCGTCATATGAAGGAAGCATAATCGAAGCATCATTTGCTTACGGTAGAAGGGAATATCGTGTCTGATTAGGGGGCGCTGTACTAGTCCTTTGCTCACCCCTGCAGCCAGCTGCTCGAGACCGTCACAGAAACTGTCCACCACCTGCGAAGTAATTGCCATGGTCAGAACAAGGCCTTATTGACTGAAGTACGAGATCTTTGCGGGGGTTTCAGCTTGATGAGCAAAGCCTGGGACGCACCGAGCGAGAGACACCCTGCAGGACATTCTGAAATTCGTGCTTGCGGCACAAAGCTGCATGGTCCTGCAGAAACGTAAAGATGAGGCTGAGAGTCTATGCTGGGACACTGCCAAAGGTTCCAATTCAACTCACGATGGCTAACTGAGCAACTAGTATTCTGCGGGCCTTTACCCGCCCACATGGAGGGTCACAGGTGTCCTTCTTGAGCCTCACTATGAGGTTGTTGCATACATTCTCACATCCTTTAACTGCCACATGGCACGTATAGACTTCGTCCTCATCTCTGAAAACGATGTGTAGTTGCACGGACTTCAAGTAATCTCTGTATGACTTCTCTGGATCGTGAAGGCCTCCCATGCCGAAAAGCCAGCATGCATGCGATGGGCGTTCAGCGTTAAGATTGGGCGTAGAGCAGCTGAAGTCGTTTGTGGTCTTCAAGCTCTTTCTAGCAAATGGTTTGCTCCTACCTCACCCTCGGACTTTGACCCGCACAAGGGGTGGTATTTTTCCCACATTTACTCCACATTTTACAGTACCATTTCTCGATAGTGGATTGACGGCAGTGCAGACGGCAAGCAAGGGTCTGGCAAACGGCGTGGTATGCATGGTATAAAGATACTCCCCAGATGGAAAGTAAAGGCAGACTAGCAGACCCAGCAGAACAAGAAAAGCGTTGTTTTGTGGTGAATGGGTGTCGCGTGGGGTCCGATAGCCTTGGCTTTCTCTTTCTTTTCTACGGCCTTACCATCAGCAAGCAGCTTACCAACGCAGCATAAGCAGCAACAATCAACCAAGACCTGATGCCTCTGTATTAGGGTGAAGCGAGCGGCTGGGTCCCGATGGGACCGTGGTCTTGGCTTTTACGGCCTTGCCATCAGCCAGTACCTGACCACCCTAGCATAAGCAGCAGCAATTAACCAAGACCTGATGCCTCTGTGATAGGGTGAAGCGAGCGGCTGGGTCCCGATGGGACCGTGGTCTTGGCTTTTGCGGCCTTGCCATCAGCCAGTACCTGACCACCCTAGCATAAGCAGCAGCAATGAACCAAGACCTGATGCCTCTGTGATAGGGTGAAGCGAGCGGCTGGGTCCCGACGGGACCGTGGTCTTGGCTTTTACGGCCTTGCCATCAGCCAGTACCTGACCACCCTAGCATAAGCAGCAGCAATGAACCAAGACCTGATGCCTCTGTGATAGGGTGAAGCGAGCGGCTGGGTCCCGAGGGGGCCGTGGTCTTGGCTTTTACGGCCTTGCCATCAGCCAGTACCTGACCACCCTAGCATAAGCAGCAGCAATGAACCAAGACCTGATGCCTCTGTGATAGGGTGAAGCGAGCGGCTGGGTCCCGAGGGGGCCGTGGTCTTGGCTTTTACGGCCTTGCCATCAGCCAGTACCTGACCACCCTAGCATAAGCAGCAGCAATGAACCAAGACCTGATGCCTCTGTGATAGGGTGAAGCGAGCGGCTGGGTCCCGATGGGACCGTGGTCTTGGCTTTTACGGCCTTGCCATCAGCCAGTACCTGACCACCCTAGCATAAGCAGCAGCAATGAACCAAGACCTGATGCCTCTGTGATAGGGTGAAGCGAGCGGCTGGGTCCCGATGGGACCGTGGTCTTGGCTTTTACGGCCTTGCCATCAGCCAGTACCTGACCACCCTAGCATAAGCAGCAGCAATGAACCAAGACCTGATGCCTCTGTGATAGTGTGTACGCAAGCCGCTGGGTCCCGATGGGGCCGTGGTCTTGGCCTTTACTGCCTTGCCATCAGCGAGAACCTAACCACCTATCATAAGCTGCAGACTAATCCTTCCATCAGCCCCCTGCCCGACCTCCGACATCCATGCTAATGGGATGTCACACATCTCATTAGCACTAGCTATGAAAACTCTTGCCATTGCCTCATGGTTACCTGTTTTGGCACAGGGTACCTGCCACAGTCCCATTGCATTCAAGTGGTAGCTGCTTTGAAGAAATTCGGCCAGATATGAGTCAAATCAAATGCATGTGTGAGTCCTGCAGTTGTGATTGTACCTCAAGCACATGATTGTTGCAGCAGTTTAGGAGCAGCCTGCAGATGCCACGCTTAAACACTGCCAGTTTGGAACCCCTTGTACGCGTAGATGCCAAGCTCAACTGCAGAACAGAGGCCACACGTTTAAAGATACATCTTGCTGGAACAGGCTCTACTGCTGATTCATTGGTTCACCTAGGGGAGGAACTGCTGGAATGGCTGCTGTCAAATGTAAGTGGGTAGAGCTGGGCTGCTAGGTAGAGCTGATAACAATGTATGGTGGGGTCGAGTGAGAATGCTGTCTTCGTTCACAGCTTCATGATGCTTTTGCTGATATCTCAGCTAGAAAAGGACAGCAATGCCAAGGGTAGGGCTGGATCCTAGTCAAATCAGTTCCACTTGATGCTCCCTTTGAACTGGTAAAGATGGTTGTCATGCGAGTGTGAGACAGGTGCATACCTCACAAGGTGGTTGCACTCTGGGGTTGGGCAGCAAGCAGAAGCATGCCAGCTGGTTGTCTGGGTAAGGATGTTGAGTGCTCCATGCTGAAATGGGGCTAGCAGATGGGGGGAGCTGCTGGTACAGCTGAATATACTTGGGGGTGGGGTATGTCCATGCTGTCAAGTGCATGGCTAGGAAGGTACTATTTTACAGGCAAGAGCCATCTTTAGTTTCTGAAAAGTTTCATCCAGCCATTTGAGTGGGCTTTATCGGGGACCCTACAACACAGTCTTGCAGCAAGAGAGGGCTGCAGCTGGAAAGTATGTTGTACTTGGTTACTGTACCAGATCATTTTGCAGCTGCCAACTTCTTGCACCACCTGTCAAGGATGAGCATCTTGTGACAAGGCGATCAGCTGGTTTCCCTTTGGAAGCTTTTTAGAATCAGCCGCAACACAGTAACTACCAAAGCTCTTACTTTTCAGCCGCAATCAGGACCCTACTCTCACTGCTCGAGGTGGCTAGTAAACCGGTAGGTCAAGGATCAAGAGCATTACTTAGGTAACCTTCTGTTGGGTCCTGACATCCTGTGCAATGTCGTTGCTTAGATCTGCTGTTTTCTGGGCAATAGCTGTTACTAGGGTGCTTCTGTCTGTACTAGTAGCTCAGTCCCAAGCTTCTAGCACCCACATCATAGGTATCCGTGCCCATGCCCAGAATTGTACTCAGTATGCCTGGAAGGGAGTACTTGATCGTGTTGCTTTCTGCTGTTCTTAACCCTGCAGGACAGAGTCTATGTGACGCAGATGCCTGACCACACTAGCATACGAAGCAGCAATGAACCAAGACCTGATGCCTTTGTGATAGGGTGACGCAAGAGGCTGGGTCCCGATGGGGCCGTGGTCTGGGCTTTTACGGCCTTGCCATCAGCGAGAACCTAACCACCTATCATAAGCTCAAGCTGCAGAGTAAACCAAAACCTTCTATCACCCCTGGCTGATCATTGCCATCTATGCCAATGAGATGTCACACATCTCATTAGCATTGGCTGTTGAGTCTCTTGCCATTGCATCATGGTAAGTAGCTCGTATTCAATAATTCAGCCTCATCAGTGCGTGTAGACAAATGCATGGTTCAGTCCTGCAGTTGTTTCAGTCCTGCAGTTGTGCTTGTACCTCATGCCTATGTATGTCTTAGCTGTGCAGGAGCATCCCATGGGCTATCTCTGCACATGTAATGGTTATGCACTACCAATTATTGATTCCATTTCTACCTACTAAAGTGTGCTGTGTTTGCCACGTACAGGGGCCCTCAGCAGCCGTCAAAGCACCGTCCAATATGGTCAGGATACACATGCAACAGGCGCAGAAGCGTGAACGCCATGGTCAGCTGCAGAATGAAGGCCGCTTGAAGTTTGAAGAGGCATGTTGCTGCAACATGTTCGACTGCGGACTCATTGGGTCTGCAGAGGGAGAAACTGCTAGAATGATGCTGTCAAGTGTAAGTGGGTAAAGCTGGGCTGCTAGGTAGAGCTGATAAGGATGTATTGTGGGGTTCCCCAGTAAGAAGGCTGTCATTTTTCACAGCTTCATAACGCTTGTGCTACTGCTTTTGCCGATATCTCAGTTAGAAGTGGACAGCGATGCCAAAGTAGGGCTATATCCCTAGTCAAGCAGTTGCTCCCTTTGAGCTGGTAAAGGAGGTTGTCATTCAGTTTTGAGACAGTTGCATAGCTCACGAAGTGCAAGTACTCTAGGGCTGGGCAGCAAGTAGGAGTGTGTCAGCTGGTTTTGTGCCCAAGAGATGCTCCATGCCCAAAAGCTGCTAGCAAACAGGAGAGCTGCTGGTACAGCTGAATAGAATTATGGGTTGGGATGTGTTCATGCTGTCAAGCGCATGGCAAGGTGAGGTACTCTTTTACAGGCAGAAGCAGACTTCAGTTTTCTGGAGAGTTTCGTCTAGCTGTCTGAATGAGCGACACTGCACAGGCTTGCAGCAAGAGAGGTCTGCAGCTGAAAAATGGCATGTTGTAAGTGGTTACTGTACCAGGCCATTTTTAGTTGCCAATTCTTGAAACTTCAGAAAAACAGGAGAGGCAACTACCGGTACAGTCCTTTCCATTAGTTTTCAGTGGCGATCAACCCTAGTAACTGCTCAAGGTGGCTAGCAAGTCGGCAGTGCAAAGAGCAAGAGCATGATTAGCATCACATAGGGAACCTTCTCTTGCGTCACAGCCACCCTTTATTTGCTATTGCTCAATTCTGCTGTTTCTGGAGAATGGCTGTTGTCAGGGCCGTCAAGGTCTGTATCTCTTGTTTCATTTCGAGATATATGCCATTAGCCGCAAGCGTGATATTGGCACCGCACCCCAAATTGGTACAGGAACAGCGAGGTGGAACAGAACCGTACAAGTTGTGACTCAGTTGCCAGCTTCCATATGGTATCTGCGCCCATGTCAGATTGTGTATGTCTGCAAGGGATTACTAAATGTGCTGCCTTCCTGCTGTTCCTAACTAACCCTATGGCACTTATTGCTATGGCATATCATGAAATGTAATAATAATAACCCTGCAGGGCAGGAAGTCTATGGAGTCAGTCGTGCTGCAGCAAGTCCGAATGGGCGCCAATGGCCCACCTTCGATGATCTTCAGCAGCCCTAGAGGATTGCAGAGCTGTCAAGATGGTGATTCGCTTTGGGCAGAAATAGGCTATGCCCTAACATGTGGCTTTCCCCTGAAAAGTACAGTTTTAGGTGGCTTTGAATAGCCAGGGATGTGAAATATGGGAATAGAGAGATGATGTGGCCGCTGTGCTGTGCTGTGTTTCCATTTACATGTAGATGCTGAAGCAATGACACATAACAAACATTTAAGGTGTGGCAACCGCCAAGGGCTGCTAGGTCGAACCGACCAAACACACCATCGGATGGATCCAAAACACAATGGGTTCCATACCACCAAGCAAATGGATACCAGCCAGGTATTCACTCATCTAGAGGACTTCAACCAGTTCATCCTCAGAATTATCACCAGAAATATCAGACTCCGAATCAAACATATCTAAATACTGATCTTCCGGAAGCAAGATGTCTGGCAAGTCCACCACATCAGTACCACCAGACTGGTGGCATTGTCGACCGACGCGAACGCAGATGGCAACATACTTGACCAACACTGGAAGAGGGACCCTGCCAGTTGAATACAGTGCCCAAAAGTCAGCATACCTGAGAGACGACAGTGCGGACACAGGTGGTACAACAGCTGACAAGAAGACATCTCGTGCCTCAACAATTGTCGGGTGTTCACACAAGAAGAGGCAATGTGCCTCATCATCCACGGCTGTGGAACTACAGCGCAAACAAGTACGTTGAGGACGTAGGAGGGCAATGAGCGATGATGGGTTTGCCTAGATAGAGCGTGTGCTGTCAGTTGCATGGGGCAGCAATTGGTCTCCCCAAGTGCAGGGGTTGTTGATTATACATGATTAATTTTGTCATGTTCACAGGCAGTGTAATGTATGATGTACTGCACTGAGTGCTGGTAAAGGGAATCGAGGACCTTAGGTAACCATGAATGTTTGGTACTCAGCTGCGATCACCGTTCAGCCTTGCTTGTGTTTCATCTGGACTAGCGGCGGGCCGCATGATACGACCGCCTGCCTCTACCATTGCTTCATATGTGCCTACAAAACTGGTCTAGCACTGAGTGGGTTTGATACTACGCTAGTTTTCCGTACTCATCCCTTGAACGTGCCGCCTGGGCCGATGGTTTCCTTTTGAAAACAACCGCTTTACTATGTAGCGTAAGAGCCCTGATTACGTCCGTTCCCGCCCTCGAAGTGCATCTTCCAGCTGTACAGCAGGTTCAGAATGTCCGAAAACTCTCCCAACCAAACTTGTCTTGACACCCCTGAACACAACAGTAGCGACTGTTGGAAGACTGTAGACCACACAGTTGTAAGTGCCAGGGGTCTTCAAGGGCTGCAACATAGTAAACGAAGTAGCTCTCTGCACAGTTTGACAGCCATACAACAACCATATCAACATGAGTGATGAGCATCATACAGTGCCACCCCCTACGATATCCCTTCTCCAACTTTTGGATTGCTTTACAAAATCATGCATGTGCTTGTAAACATCAATCAATGAAAACGCAAGACCAGCTATGCCAATGGCCAAACAAACCTAGGCCATGAACACAAGGCTCCTGATCACAATCACGAAGCCACACAGCCGATGGTGGAGTTTGCCACACACAAGCTGAGGCTAGATGCAACGGCGTGCACACCAAGGGGAAACAAACAAACACCACTAAATCCCAAAACCTGCTCCACTTCCATCACACATGGGTGGTGGGGAGGCAGCAGGATCAAGCAACACCCTGGTAGGGGCTGGATGGAGGTGGCTCCCACCACCTAGGTATGTAGTGGTGAACCACCAACCTCTCAGCCACTGAAAGGCATCACATGGCACTCTGCATGCTTTGCAATAGCTTGTGTAGTGTGCTTTCTACACCTCACTACCTGTGGGCTTTCCCATGGGTGTGTAAGATCCCACAACCTCTTCCTCCAAGCACTCTTAATCTGACATGAAGCTTCCCAACTCCCCTCATCTTCCCCAGGCACCTCCAACTCAGCACACACGCACTTCTCCCAAGTGTGATGAGGCCTACCCACTCATTTCCTCTTCAAGTTGCCATGTAATGAAGAAAACATGGCAATATGCGGCAGCCTGCCCTGCTCCATGCGACCCACATGCCCCAGCCACCTCAGCCTATTTGCTGTGATGGATGCTGACAATGTGCATACCCCACATGACTTCCTAATATGCTCATTGGTGTGCCGATCTGACAGCTTGACCCCCAGGATGCTCCTACGACAGCTAGAGTGCACCCGCTCAAGCATCTGCGATTGCTTTTGGTCAATGACCAACACTCGCTCCCGAACAACAGAATTGGCAACACATATGCCTTGTAACACTTCACCTTTGTAGCCAATGACAAATGCTTGGTGCCCCACATCTTTTCAAACTGCTTGAACCTCCCCACAGCCTCTCCCTTCCTTATTCTCAACTCCACATCCAGCCTGCCATCAGTCACAAGCACACTTCCCAAGTACTGGAACTGTGACACCTCCTCCACCACACCCTCACTGATCACCACTTCTGGTCCTTGCTGCACTGGCACATCCCCCTCCTCCCAGTCCTTGTCAATGGACAGAATCTCAGTCTTGCTTGTAAACACTTGGTCATTAATACAGGCACCCGCCTCGCAAAACCTAGTCCTACCACACTATAGCTTCAATGTAATAGTCGGCCTTCACAGCCTATGCCGAAGTTCCTTCCCCAGTAGCAGCACCCGCTGCACAGCTGTCAACCCCTCTACCTTCCACTGCTGCCCCTTTCCACTGTCACCACTTCCCATACTTAGCTCTGCTACTGCAACAGCTGCATCCACCTCTTCCCTTCCGTCATTGATTCCTCCCTTCCCATTTATTACTCCACCAAGAGCAGCAGTAGCTATAGTCGGGGCCCCTGGACGGGGCAAAACACTGCTACTGCCACTGCTGCCTGCTGCTTCGCTTCCTACTGCTGGACAACTGCTGGCATACCCCATATGGAGACCACCCTCTCCTTGCACACCCAAACCCGCTGCTACAGCCGTTCCACCACTCGAAAGAACCTCCACCTCAGGAGTCTGCTGCTGCTGCTGTCGCAAGTCTTGTATTGAACTTGGAGAACTAGGGTTATCTTCTCCCCACAGGAGGAGGTCATTCCTAGCTCTACCAAATAGCCCTGCTGTCAGAACCTCTCCCTTCACACCAGCATACCTATCACAGGAGGCCAACAATCAAGCAATTCACATTTAGCAAATGCGCCACTGAAAAGGCGTGCTAGTAATGTCGATGATGTACATACACACAAGAACATACATCCACACAAGAAGACTAGAAGAACATTCAAATGCTACATGTGAAACTTTCCAGCTGGTTCCGACGATGTCTTAGTCCCCACCATACAGGAGCGTCCAGATATCAAGGGACTTATCCACGCAGCTTCCCACCAAGCACCACACTGGATTTATCATTGCACATCCTGAATTTCAGTGAGGTTTGCACAAAACATGCCAAGACCGACGCATGCTTTCATCAGATGGCTGGTCTTTGTGCTCTGAGCCCTGTTAGTATTAACAAAGTCGGTCTTGCTCCGTAGGATTGTAAACATGACAGAGCTCATTTCCAGGGGTCTTCAACATGGCCGCAAAGACTGAGGCACTTGCAGTATGCTCATACACCACTTTCTAAGCTCAGCTTCTGCCACTGCTGTTGTGAGGGAGGTATTAATGATTCCTTTCAAGAAAGGCCGACGTCCCGGCCACCTTCTAGCTTTTAAGTCATTACATAGGTAACAATGCCCTGTTCTCACCTGCCCTCACTCCACGCTTTGCAGCGCTCCCTTAGCGTGTCATACAGGGGCACACCTTGCTGGAAGTTCTGACCAAAGTATTCTTCTGCTGGTAACCAGGTAGCTTCAGCAATCTCATGAGCCTGTGGGATGGGAAAGCATAAATATTCGTTCCATGGCGCATGACAGGACCCCTTGCCTTTTTGCCACAACCGTTAACCCCATCTCTGCTCTTACATCGGGTAGCAATAGTTCCTGATTTCCCTTCACATTTCTCTTTCCAGAGCTTGTGATGGAGACTGCTGCAGGAGTGCTGAGATTGATGTGCACACTTAATGTAAACCGGTACTCGCACGACATGTATGAGAAGAAATGCGGCCGTCCATGTGGCAAGTCAAACCAACACAGAGATAAGAAGAAATCTTGCCTTAATAATAATGGCACTAGTGGAACGGCGCACAGCGGGCGTGCAGCCACTGGAAGCAGACTACAAAGCCGCTTTCCCAACTAGAGACACCACTTAAAAGGAAAAGTGCACAGTCGTTGCGATCCTCCAGTGTGTATAGATAGCTTAAGGTAGCAGCTAAAGAGATGTATCAGATCAGATCTGGTGATAGGTAGGTGCGCTATGCTGCTCTTTCCTACCATTGGGCGTTACTGGTAACAACTGATTACGTTAGCTGCATAAACCTATTAGCAGCACACCATCAGTCCCTTGCCCCACACTTACACACGGCTTCAACTCGTCTTGCCCAGGCTGGGGCACCAACGCACAGCAGAAAAACAAGTCGCTCTTGCCAAAGGCAAAGCCGTGTGCTTGCCTCACTGCCAGTACAGCTGCAAAGTGTGCCACCACCCCGGTCTCCTCCTGCACCTCCCTCTCTACTGCAGTATGAAGGTCTTCACCTACAGCAATCAATCAATTAATTGATAAATCAATTAGCCAGTCAACCAATCAAGATAAATACTAATCTTAATTTTAATCGTCACCTGCAGCACAACAATACAACTAACTGGGTCTCTATGTGATAGTTTAGAGTTGTGTCTAATCGCAGCTGTGGAACCCCTTGAGATTACCTGCTCTGAAAATGGGTGAGGTGGAGGTTTCTAAATCCCCCTGCTACCCATCCATCTGTTGAAACACTGTTAGTTGGAGACCCAGATAGTACAACACAAGTTGAGGGACTGACAACCCGGAACTAGCCCAAGTTCAAGATCCATGGGGGACATTAGTTAGTGTGCCATACCCTGTCCACTCTTTATGCTACTCAGCGTGCAGTCCGCTACAATTACTTGTCATCTGCGTGGAAGCAGTATGTACTCGCACACAGTTTGGGTCCGACCGGCCACTGGTAAGACCCCAAGCCATGCCCCTGATTCTTCAAAGTCGCCGCTGCCCTTCTTGAATTATAACTCAACCCCCTTGCTCCTAATGCACAACCCCAATTTTCGAAAACTTGTTTTCCCTCCCTCCTACCTGCGTGTACTAGTCCAGTAGGCATCTTCCACACCCCCTTTCCCCTCAGGATTCCGCTGTTTTCTTGCACCACAAGCACTTCACCCCGCTCATTTACAACAAAGGCCCCCACTCCTACTTGATGGGAGGCATTGGGGGGTAAGGTGCTTGGGGTGGGAGGTAACCACTTGGTCAACATCACATAATCCTGCAAGATGACAGCCATTAGTGCTCATTAGCAAAGTGTGCAGGGCCTAAATGCACCACCGTCAAGGCCTCAAATTCAAAATCCCAAAATGAATGTTTACATCACATTCAGGAGTCAACTCTGTGCAGGGGAGTAAGGGCTTGCAATGACAGACCACCAAGGCCACCTCGCTTGTCAGAGGAGGGCAAGAAAGACATGCTATGCAAATTGGGATGACCGTCTGCGCTTCGAGACTCTAATGCCCTCGTGATACATGTCAAACTCATGTCCTTCCTCCATTCTACTTGACCCACATCCCCACAACAAAGCCACCCGATAACTCTATCTGGAGCTGCAACATAGCTAACTTGCGCGACAAAATCCAACTGGACAGTCTGCTCCTTTGACTCACCTGTTCTGCATGGTGGTATGTGAAACCTCCCTGTTGTACCGCCACAGGCACCAGCTGACTGTACTGCAGGGGGAGCTTCAGCCATACACCTCGAACACCTTGAGAGGACCACGACTGCAAACCATGAGCAGCAGCTGTGGTTAGCGGCAACAGCTCCAGAGGTGAGCTACGCGGCTCTTTCCCAAGGTTGGCCAGATCTTAAGCATTCAAGCATTTGCGTGGCTCATACACAATATGCAGCAGCAACGACAGCAGAAGCGGGAATAGATGAGCTAGAAGAGCTAAGAAGAACCGGAGATTGGAGGTGCTCGCAATGACGTTCGACTAACTGTTATTTTACGCATGTGAGATGCGTTAGGAGGACAAAGAATGAAAGGGCAGCAGCATGTTTCATCGCGTCCATGCTGAGCTTAGGCAGCTATTGCACCTTGCTGTTGCACCTACTACTGCTGTTGCTACTTGTACTTTTTGAGCAGCTAGCACAAACAAATAGCATGAAGATCTTTGCTTACATTCAGGGAGTGTTTCAGTGCTGTACTGAATAGTTCTGGGTCCTCAGGGATCTGCTGCGGGTCGATGATCATGCCGCCATAGTGATCTGCTGCTGCTGCTAACATACTTGATACTGCTGCTTCTGCTGGTGCTGCAGGCGTGGCTGCTGCTGGGCCTGCAGGAATTGGTAGAGCAGTGTTATACGTTTAGGAATACATGATGGCACAAGAGCGATTGAATGTGTAGACTGGGGAGAGTAGCTGTTGGCAGGAAGCAGGGGTGGCTGATAGCAGCTTGTTGCATATGTTGTAGTCAAAGCGCAGGGTTAAGCTGATGCCATGATACTTTGCAGACTTCCTTAACACCAATAAGTGACCATGAAGTAGTCAACACTGTTAAGCAGGCCCATTTGAAGTCGTTTGGCCAAACTAATCAGCACAGCTGTCCCCAGTGCTTGTATCAGCGTTTGAGTGGTATTGCCGGCGCTGCTCAAATGAAGGCGCTCCATGCAAAAGGAGATGGCTCGAAAGCCCTTGCACGCTACCACGCACCTCCTTCCACAGCCCTAGCCTCAACCATGGTGCTCGTCCTAAGCGACCTAGCTCCGCTGCCTATTTGACGCACCAAGCAGGGCTGAAAAAGGCTCTGTCGTGAAAGTAATAGGCGCATTAAACTAGCAAGGCGTGCATCTCAGCGCGGGAATCGAGTCCAAGTATGTGGTCACAGTCAGTAGGAGCGGATGGGAGTCCATGAAAACACAACACCAGCAGCTAAGTGGGCTGGGTTATGATTGGGGCATGAACATACGTCATTTTCGGAGTCTTTGCCGGTAGCACGTGGCCTGCTCTTTGTGGCAGCGCAGGTGGAACTCGTCTTCGGCACCTGGTGACAGCGAGTTACGCCAGCTGAGGTCGAGTCAGGAGAGTCAGGTCGAGCCGAAGTTGCCGATGCTTAGCGGGTTTGCAGATACTGCCAATCTGAGCCATTGCTTCAGATCAATGGTCCTGGTGCTGCAAGAAGGACATGACTGCAAACTAAAGGTGTCTCAGGGAATTTGTGCGTATCAGCAAGGCCTCTCTGCAAATTTCTGCTCTGATCTTTCGAAGGTCTTTGCGTTCACTTGATTACACAACTCGCCGCCTGTTTCTGGGCATGAAGACGTTGGCAGATACACATAGACACCATGTAGCGTTTCGACATGATCCCCCGAAGCATGCCTCAGTATCCTGCATCAGGTAATAATTGCCCTCCATAAATCAGTAACTCACACGGCAAACCTCACCAGGATGGAGTTTCTGTACAGGCGGCGGGAGCTGGCACTCAGCAGGACTGTAGCCCGCGTTGGCAATGGTGCGGTAGACAATGCCCCGTTCACCTCCCTGGATCAAGCCTTCACATATGTTGACTCCTATACGGGAGCAAATGATGTCCGGTATGTGCAAATGCCTGAAAAAGCTGATCAAGAAGACACTTCTGGCAGTACCAACTCCCTCACCCTAGAGTCCATGGCTACCCCAGATTTAAACCCTGTGGCAGCAGCTCTGTCAGCAGCATTATGATCCTCGCCACAGCAAGCGCAGCCAGCAACAGAAGCAGGTAACCCATCAGCAGGTGACCCATCAGCTCATATGCAAGAATGCGGAGGCAGCAGTAGCACCTTCACATGGAGCAATAACAACAGCAGCAGCAGCCATCCCCACCCAACGTCACTGTTGCCATGTGCACTCCCAGCAGCTGTACACCTTATCTGGTACAGTCACGGTTTGAAATTTTTTCCAGAAGCTCATAAGGCCCCAGAGCCAACATGAGGCTCAAGCGGTTTTCATTAAACCAAACCAAAAAACCAGTCACTAGCAGCTCTAACAGCTTGCACTGCTGCTGCATCCCAGGGACATAGACAAAGATAGACAGAGATCCATCCCACCCTCACTTTTTCCACAAGTTATCACACTTCCACACACACAAACACACCCGTCCCCATCTCTTCTGCGCACCTCCTCGTCTTCTCCCTTTCCCCTGTGTTTTCAGGCCAAGCCTGTGCGTCCTCCCACCCATCTGCCGGGGTGTACCAAAGTCCCTTTTAGACCCTGTAATGTGATATTGCCACTGCTGCTGCTCTTATAGCATACATGACAAGGCCCCGAACCCCCAATGCCGTTCTCCACTGCCAAACATCTACTCCAGATCCCCCTTTCCCCGATGCTAGCTCTTTTCCATGCATCTCCAAATCTGCTCCTTTACCTGTCATTCAGGCCCAAGCCCGTGCGTCCGCCCACCCACGTCGGAGGTGTGTTAGAGCCCCTTGAGGCCCTGGTGCGTGGTCCTGCTGCTGCCCTTGCTGCTGCTGCTACCCCTGTGCGCAAGACCAAGCTGGTATGCACTATCGGCCCTGCAAGCTGCAACAAGGAGATGTTTTTCAAACTGGCAGATGCAGGTGAGGACTCGCTTATGGGGGACACGTGTATGCCATTTTGTATATGTTTGATATTGGTCACTGCACAGCTTTGGGCCATGCAGCGCCCGTGGCATGACTCCAACAAGTTTGTTAGTATGTTTGTTGCCGTCTGTTTCTTTGGCTGCTTACTGAAGTAATCACACTGGTGCACTGCATGGCTTCTTTGGGGCCACTTGATGCGTAGGGCATGTGCACGTTTGCCTTGGTTCTGATGGATAGTAACCCTGCCTTGAATGTCTAGAATGCCCGAATTGTCCTGTGGTGCCGTTGCCTATGGCTCCACACCGAACATAGCACTCTGATATGCATACTTAGTGCGTAACCACCTGGTACCCTCACCACCACTACCCCTTGCCGCCTGACCCCTCAACCCTTTGCATGTTGTCCCCTTACCTCTCTCGACCTGTTATGCCCTAACCCCTCTGCCCCCTTAACCTCCCTCCCCCCCTGCTCCTTATCCCCCCACCCACCCCCTCAACCCCCCTGCCCAGGTACGTGTCTTGTGTGTTTTGAACATGAGCCACGGCACCCCGCTTAAACACCCTGCTCCTTCCCCCCCTTCCCTCCCCTCCTGTCAGGTATGAATGTTGTGTGTTTGAACATGAGCCACCACACACTTCTGAAACCCCCTGCTCCTTACCCCTTCTCCCACTCGCCCCCCTCCCCAGGTATGAATGTTGTGCGTTTGAACATGAGCCACGGCACCCATGACTCCCACAAGGCCATAGTAGACCTTGTGAAGGAATATAATGCCACTGGTAGGGGCTGCCTGGCCACCATGCTGGATACTAAGGGGCCTGAGGTGCGCAGTGGAGACCTGGCAGAGCCATTGGAGCTGAACAAAGGGGATAAACTGACATTTACTATTAGAGAAGGGGCTACAGGTGAGGGGAGGGGTGTGAGGGGGGGGGGGGGGAGGGTCGGCGAGAGGAGGAGGGGGGAAGGGGTAGGCGGGGCAGGGGTAGGCGGGGCAGGGAGGAGGGAGGAGGGAATGTGGGGAAGGGGCGGCATGGAGGGGTGAGGCAGGGAGGGGAGGGAGCTGGGGGGGGCCTGAATTCCAGAGTGGGGCTGAACTAGAGGAGGAACGGTGGCTTTACTGTCAAAGAAGGGGTAACAGGTGAGGCGAGGGTTGGAGCGAGGGAACAAAGAGGGTGAGGAGGACAGGGGAAAGGGGGGTTGTGGGGTGGGGAGGGAGGGGGTCGGGGCGAGGGAGGGGGAAGTGGAGGGGGGGAGGAGGGCAGAGGAAGGAGCGGGAGGGAGACGAGAGAAGGGAGGAGGAGATGGCAGGGAAGGGGAAGGGGTTCTGTGCTGAAATGATGGTTCAGAGCGAGGCAGCTTTTAGGGGTTACAGTAAACGCTTTGGATGACATGGGAATCTCGGCGGTGTTGACGGTGGCATCTGTTCCAGATGCTGCAGCCGGTAACTTGGAGTGATGAGACTTGGCGAGGGGGAAGGGGGGGGGGGGGAGAGAGAGAGGAGGAGGGAAGGAGGGGAAGGGAGGAGTGGCTGTCAGGCAAAAATGAGGGAGGAGCAGAAAAAAAAAGAGTGTTGCAAGCAGGCATGAGAAAGCGTGGAGGGGAAGGTGGGGAGGATGCAGATCAGAGAGGGAGGACCGGGAAAGGGGAGGAGATTGTGGCAAGCGGGCATGAGAAAGGGTGGAGGGGAAGGTGGGGAGGGCATGGAGGTCAGTTGGCTGTTGATTGGACTGAGCTGCAGAAAACGCAATATGTGAAGCAGTCTAATTTGATGGAGGACGTTGCGGAGGAGTGACATGAAAAGGTTTTGTCTGGAAAGCCCAGATTGAAAGGGAGGTATAATCAACCGAGTGGAATGATGTTCAATATTTCCTAGTTCTATCTGTGTTAGTGGCTTTGCCACCCCTGTGGTGAACTGTGGCACAGCATGCGTGCCGATGGCTTTGCCAATGTAAAACTCACACACATAGATGTCATGCCCTACCCGCTGGACCTCATGTCTAGGCATATGCTGTCATGTATTCATCAATGCGTACCAAAGATATACCAAATATTGTTCCACCTCGCGCTTTATGTTACAAGTTGGGGTGTGGGGCATTTTGCTATGGCATGATATGAGATGCATTTACACAGATGGCAAGTCCACGCCGTTAACATGTGCTGTTGCTGGTGGTTTCTTCTGCACAGGTGTGGATGGTTTGTTGAGTGTGAATTATGATGGCTTCATTGATGATGTCAGCAGAGGAGATGAATTGCTCATTGAAGGAGGGATCATGAGCTGTGTGGTGCTCAACAAGACAGACACAGACGTTGAGGTATGTTTAGGGCTTATGGTGATTTGCTATGTACTCAGTATGACCTGACATAAACAGCAACAGAACCGGCACTTTTTCTCCCTCCTCAACCCTCTAATTCCCCTCAATTTCTGCCCCCTCCCTCCCCCTCAATTTCT